>ML434660.1:0-68832 GCA_005239525.1 Nicotiana knightiana | reverse complement strand
CACCCCCCCCTCCCCCACCCCGCTCTTTGAACGAGGAGAGACATCAATGCCCGGTGAGGAAATGCAAAAGGTTGACCATAGCAGGTCAACGGAGAGGTAGAGGGAGGCCTAGGAAGTACTGGGGAGAGGTGATTAGGCAGGACATGGCTCTACTTCAGCTTACCGAGGACATGACCCTCAATAGGGAAGTGTGGAGGTCGAGGATTAGGGTTGTGGGTTGACAGGTAGTCGAGAGACTCTTCTAGTCGTATTAGTAGTATTCGTATTAGTACTAGTCTCGTATTCTCCTATTCTGAGTTCCTTATTGATTAGACGATGTGGCATTATTCCCGGTAGATTTCACACTTCTCTTATAGCTTCGTATTCCTAATTTTTCTGTTATTACATGTTGTGCTATTTGTTTCTTTAATCTTATCTTGTTGCCATTGTTAGTGTTTGTTTATTGTGTCCTTTTCAGTGTTCTTTAGCCGAGGGTCTATCGGAAACATCCTCTCTACCTTCATAAGGTAGGGTAAAATCTACATACACGCTACCCTTCTCAAACCTCACGTGTGGGATTGCACTGGATTTTTTGTTGTTGTTGCTGCTATCCCTAAAAATCCATTAAGTAAACCTGAAATACAAGAGTTATTATGTGTTATAATATAATCCTCAGATTCCATTTTGTTATATTAGAATTTCAGTACCTGTATGAGCCAAAAAAAGAAAAAAAGGAATCTGTTGGTCCTCTTTTGGATCTGTTCAACTTCTATCATACTCTTACAATTGTCAATACAAAACTTAGGAGACAAACCGCCTTCGATCCAAGGCCAAAACTAAAATATAGAGAAAGTGATTTGAATAATTATTAAGTAATAGTGATCTAAAATTAATGAATGGGGTTAATAGGATCTTATGAAAGCCAAGAAAACAATTTAATAAATGACTACTAAACAAAAACCTCGTTGATCCCCATGTACTTGAAGCAAAAGTCCGTAGACACACCGGCGCAGTTGGAACTGAAAACAAACACTTGGGATAAACAAAATCTTATTTTTTCCCTAATCTTTGACCCCAAATTTGTCGTTAATTAATTTGCTTTAACTCTGTATTTCATGATGGACTATTCATATGTGCAATAAGGTCAAGCTAATTGGGGGATAAAGTTTTCTCATAATACACCTTTGGTAGATTTAAAAACATGTACTTAAGAAATGTACGTACATGCACAACCAAAAATTAAATTTAATAGGTTCAATTCAAATTCAGAACGTAATATTCAATATTACTTTTTGGGAGTTTTATCATATATACTACTACTTTATAATCTATACTGAAAATGATAGGTTCAAATGATCCCACTCCTAATATTCTAAGAGCCCGTTTGAACATAAAATTTCTTTTTTTCCTTTTTTTCCAAAATTCACTTTTTTCGAAATCAGCGTTTGTTTATAAAATTTTCAATTTTCATTTAAAGATGCATTTTGAAAATTTTCAAAAATTTGAAAAACTCCAAATAAAAACTATTTTTCAAAATTTTCACTCACAATATGCAAATACAACTCTAAATTTCAAATATCATTTTCACTTGAATCTTTTTTTTGGAATTTTACAATTCTTATGTCCAAACGCCTACTAAGTCCGCCTCTAAATGTAGGCTAATGTTCATTTGATTTGTTTAGAACAATCACCCGTGTGCTGTGCTGAGCAGAGACCATTATTCAATGTTCCATTTGTTGGGATTAGTACTGAGATTGTTGAAATTATTATGTTAACGTGATGCAATAATTTTATAACATTGAATTATTAAACCTGCATTGTTAAATAAACCATTAATGAGAGTCTAGACATAACGGAGAGAACATAAATAAGACTCACCCATCAATACGGCGATGCCATTGGAACCTCCACGTGAAAAGGGCTCCTTCCCCCCCCCCCCCCCCCCCCAGGTCACCCTAAAGGGGTTGGGTGGGTGGGGTCTGATTAAATTAAAGTAGAAATTAATCACATCAATTTCATGAAAACCTAACCTTAATTGGGTTGGCAAGCAACGCTTCCACTGTTATTTTACACTTGAAACAAAACCACAGCATGTGTCATTTATTTTTGTTTGTTCTTTTTCGATATTAATATCGTTCAAACATAAAAGTAGAAATACGAAGTTGAAGTTAGTTAACTTGCCAACCATAAAGTCCTTTCATATCAAAATAACAAAGACAAAGGAACAAATTTCACATTTGTAAAATTGCCAAAAACATTTAAAGGAGCGAAAAGTAGGTCAAAAATGAATGTTCCTTTCGCACAATAAGTGCTTGTTTCATTCGTATCTTTAGAGATAGGCCATCAAATTACTGAGTTTTAAATTAAGTCTATATTCAATAAATTTCATAAGACTAGTATTGGGTTTAGATCAAAGCTATTTGGTACGATCGAACTCGTAGGTAGTAGGCTTTCTCCGCCTCCTGCATCAAAATAGAGTTAGTGACAATACTATGGGCAATAGATTAGAAAGTTAATATTACAAATGCTCTAGGTTCCCTAATTGAAAGAGGACGGTTAAATGTTGGTCTTTCAAGATAAGATTTTCTCATTTGAAATTATTATTATTTTCTTTTAAGAATTGCATACCTTTGCTTAAACTTTTAAATGAGATGATCACACACTTCAACGTGGTGTCAAAACATGTGAAGATACTGAGTTAAGTATCACAATTATCTATTTTTAAAAGAATTTTAACAGCACCTGATTCATGAAAAAGAATCAAGCTCCCAGGGCGTGTGGAAGACAAGCATATTCATGTCAAAAACATACATGCACCAGCGGGCATATGAATATTCTCGTCCTTAAGATTAATAAAGCCAACAAATACACCAGCACTACACATCTAGCAAGATGTCGCAGTAGAACTGTAAGCCAATAAGGTGTTCGTTTCCAACATAACGAACTCAAATATCCATACAGAAACAAACACAGTGTTCCACTAATAGTGTTTCCTTAGCACTACAAAATGAAGCAGTGGATGTGAAGAGCAAAGGAAGGTACTTATTCACATAGGCTATCAAATGTCGACTCTATGCAAAGATGCTAAGTGGTCCTGCCCGGTTTGAAGAATCTAGACCACGTTCAGCAGTTGCGAGACCAGTGATCCATTTCCTGAAATACAAGATTGCAAGTCATTAATCACGAAGTGGCAAATACATAAAAGAGTTCCCTGCAAAACCTGCATTTGGAAGGTCGTAAAATCATACTTTTCAGCCTTAAGGATAATAAGTTCCATACAATGAGGAAGCTGCATCCAATGGAAGAGCATGATTAACAATTACCTTTCAATATTGCTGCTTGGGTTCATCAGAATTGTCAATCTTTTAGCAGTCTTAAGGAAGTTGCTACAAAACAAGTCCAAGCAAGAGGTTCATTAAGATACAAAAAACTAATTTTTGTGTGTGCGCGCAAAAATATAGGCTCACAACTGCCTTCAGAGGAAAAATCATCAAAATTGATTAATTATGCAGAGGGTACTGTAAACAACAAGGCACCTGAATGGTTCATCTCCAATGTGTTTAACAGCACCTGTTGCATCATGATAGAGCACACATGTCAGCATATCCGATCTTTCTAGTCCAAACAAGTTTCCAAGTCTTCTGTACAGTTCTTCATATGATCCCAGAACTGACAGATCAAGCGAAAGGCCTACATCCTCTGACTCAAGGAATACTTTGCAGTGACCAGTATCAGCACCAAGTTCAGCAACATGATGACCTCGATTCCAAAGAAATTTAGTACTTGATACACTGTCTTGAAGACCTTTCTGCTCAAAAGCAAATCTTTCATCTCTCAGTTCTATCCTGCCCAAGTCCCTTCCTGTTTGGACTTCTTGAGCATTGGCAGAGCAGCGATTAGAAATTTGCTGCTCAGTCAGAATTGGCTGACCAAAGAGTAAGAATCGAGGTGTATTCACACTATCAGTTTTCTCCGACATCTGACTAGAAGTACTCATGGTAAGCAAGCAAGATATGTTGTCATTTCTGTCATTTTGGCCCTTATTGATGCAATTAGTAAGTTTTGAATCAGCTGCAACTCGCTGGAAACTGGGTGGTAGGAGTCCTGATTGCACTTTGTTGCTAAGGTGCAGATCCAATAAAGGTACTCCAAATTGAGCATGCCTGGCTCTCTGTATGCCTGCAGTGATGTTGTCAGATAGACAACAGAAAGGACTGCTGGACCTGAGGGGGTTGCCTGAAAAAGATGGTAACGGAAATTGGCCGTCAAGTAAGAAATCTGGTGGTAGACGCAACTTTTTTCTTGGTGGTGAGAAGGGCGAGAGGTCAATGACTGGCATATTTGAGACCAGTTCGACAAGCCATGGGCTGACATGTTTTACATTTTGCAGTAAATCAGGTTCATCCCATGTCACCTGCAGCACATCACAGAAACAGTTAACCACAAGCAGCTTAAACTAAAAGTAAAAGCGCACTCACAACTGCATATTGCATTTTAATATCTGTGGATATCAAAGTGGTTGTAAGGCAATGCAATGAAAGAAATCATCAATAATGCATAGATAGAGTTTCTCCTACAATAATATCATCTAAAAGTATCCAAAACATGAAAAATGAAACAGCAGATCTTCATTGCACTAAGCTGATCAAAAGTAATACCCATAAGCTATCCAGAACATGAGATAAAGCCAAAATGTACTGAGACATTGTAATCTCAATCAATCAATCAACTACCTTTTATGACTTGCTTCAACTGTGAAAATGTCTAAGAGTTGAACAGTCAGTAATGTAAGAATGACATCTTGCAAGTCGCAAACCTTAGAACTATGGAAATTGCAAGAAAGGCCAAAGAACATTGAAGAACTATTCACTCGCTATATGATATCAATATTCATACGAATAAATGCTTAGCAAAATTGGTAAAAAAGGAAAAAGTAATACTCCATAAGCTAACCTGCTAACTAGAACATGAAATAAATGCTAAACATACTGAGACATTGTAATCTCAGTCAATCAATTAACTACATACTGTGGCTTACTTAGAACCTTGAAAAGTCCTAAGAATGTTGACCAGTGCCACTGCAGTTCAGCAACGCAAAAATGACATATCACAACTTAGAAGTATGGACAATAGGGAAAAAGAGTATTGGAGGACTATTGACTCGATATATGATATTCACCTATCAGCCAAAGAGCTGATGGCCAAGAATATCAGAATAACGCAGTTGTAATTGACTTTAATAAGCAACAACACAGACTTTGGTCCCATTAAGACTAGCTGCATTACCTGAAGAAGCCGCCAAGGCGAATTGGGCCAGTGGATGGGATCAGCAACCTGAATGGAGGATATAGTTCCCATGAACCAGCTGATTCGAGAAGAATCCTCAGTTTCAAAAGCCATTTTAAACCTCATCCCTGAGCACCAGTGAACCCTCATCGCAGTATTCACAGAAGATGCCCTAACACAAAATTCTGGAGTGCTTGCACGGGGATAATATACAACTTCAAAAGGCTGCCCACTAGCAGCAAGATATGCAGCTTCGATAACTGATTCAGGCCTCACCCTTCCCTTCCCCCTGAAGCTCCCCCCAGAAGAACAAAGGCTTCCGTTCTTGTTCATGTCTTCCCTCAAAAACGCAGAAAATCCACCATAGTTTCCGGAAGCAGAGTTCCATCCAGATGGGGTTTCTGGCCCGCCAATACCACCCCTTTTTGCCCTACGAATTCCCACACAAAGTTCACCATTTTCTGCCCTCAAAAACACAATGGAATCCCCTGCAACCAGCTTCTTCTGATTCACAAAATTACTCCAACCAGTTGTTAACAAATGCCTCCTTGGAGTCCCCCTATAAATGTGCCTAAACTTCCAAGTTTCACCATGAACATCTTTGGCAATCACAGTCTGCACGGGCGGGTCAGCGGTGTAATCCAACCTAGGAAATATAGTCTCTGCACAGTACCTCGGCACTGAGAATCCACCCCCATTATTCGCATCCGATTGAGTCAATGTCTTGGCAAATGAAGTAGGCTTGTCATTTGTTCCCGTCTCATTACTACCCCCTAAAATGTTATCATCATGAAAGTCATTCCCCTTGTTCCCAACCGGGACAAGCCTAATCCTAGCATAAACCTCATCCGTTTCAGGGTCCGCTAAGAACTTCACAGCAGCTACCCTACATAGAATCAGAGCAGGAGTTCTCGGTAGTGTCGAGAAATCCACATTTACAAGAGTATGCTCAGCATGCCCTTGTGGAAAATAGTAGACCTTGGAGTTGACCGGAGGGATTTGCACCATTCCTCCGGCACAAGCGTGCCATAGCTGCGAGTCCACACATGTCTCCATAACCTCCTTCATTTGCCTTATCCAGTACACTTCTTTTTTCCCCTCGTTTGTTATGCTATATTTGAAAACAGCTAACAAGAGCAATTCGGAATAACCTTAAATGCTGCGTACCACAAAATAAAAAAATTTCAGTAATAAATTCAAGTAAAACGTACATAATTGAGAAAACAAGTACAGATATAATTTTAACAACAAATTCAAGTAAAAGATTAAAAAAAGAGATTATAAATACAGATACCAGTGATTTCAACGACAAATTCAAGTATCAGGTCCAAAACAGAGAAGAAAAATACAGAAACCAGCAGATCTCGAAAGAGTTCATGTAAAAGGTCCAAAAAAGAGAGAAAATATAGAAACCAGTATTAAATTTCAACAACAAATCCTAATAAAAGGTACAAAAAAGAGAAAATTAATGCAGAAACCAGTACTACAGTTAATAAATAACATATGCAGTGATTCAGAGTACGAACGCAAAAATACATTTACGCGCAATAAAAAATATGGATCTGCTGAAATACCCATGACTCATGGGCCATGAGTACGAGACAAATTAAAGCCGATCAAAATTAAAGCCTCAAAAACTGTAAAAGAAATTATGACTCTGCTACGGCTTCATTAATTCTATCCTCTTCAATCAAATCCTAAACAAAACGCGTAGTTTCTGATTGTCTTCTTTCTATTTATATCAATAATACTCATACGAAGAAATGCTACGTAAAATCGGCAAACAAAAGAAAATTAAAAAAGTTTTGGATTACAGGCTTTCCAGCTTCAAATCTCTTATGCATTTAAACCTCCACTGTGAAAAAAAAGAACGTAATCAATCTATTTTCAGTGAAGAGAGAGAGTACTCTGTGTGTGTGTGTGTGTGTTATTTGCGTGTCTGTGTGTACAATCTACAGCATAAATGCATGCGTGAATGTCAATGTCCGTACAGTTTCTTTCAAATCGGATCGATAACCAAAACGACAAGACTCACGACAAACGACACCGAACCACTGGATCGTAGCGAGTAGATGACGTAAACGACATCATTTATGAGATCAGGAATGTAACTCGCCGGAGTTATACTCAACGGAGAAACCTACTTCATCATCTCCGCCGCCGCCGCCGTTTTCCTCCGCGCAACAAGAGAATAGAAGTTAATATTATGCTGCTACGCCTACTACTACTACTGCTACTAAGTATGGCAAGCACAGTTGAGAAATGAGGATAAACGACATCGTTTTCGAGATGATCAATTTTTATATTCTGGATTTTGTTAAATGTATTTATTAGTTGTCTTTTTTTTCTTCGCTTTGCTCAGATCTGAACCAATAATCTGAAGATAAGAACAGACAAAGAGGTTAAATATTGTGATTGAATTAATTAAGGTTAATTAAAGTATTAATTAACTTGGTGGTTGATAAGATATCGTCTCGCGAGGGAAGAGACGTTAAGAAAAACGCGAGAAATAAGGGCACAGTCTTTTTACTGGGAGTGTACTTCTGAACAAAACAGTTGCTCTATATTGACTTTGCCATAATTAACCTTAGTTAAAAAAACAAAAGCCAAAGTCAGAAAATTACAGTTTTTCACTTTGTCTACAAACCGTAGTTAGCTAGGTAGCTAGGCTTAGGGCGACGGTTTCGTGCTCCCACGATTCTAAAGTACTCCCCCATCCCTAATTGCTAAGGTATAGTTTTTCTAAATATACTAAAAATAAAATATATTAAAAAATATATAAATTGAGACTATGGGTATTACTTCCTTTGATCCACAATAAGCAAATTTGTCTTGAGCATACCTATTAAGGAAATATAAATTTTAGATAAAAATAGTTAGTGTGACTAAACTACCCTTAATTAAATCTTGCAACATTGTTAATATGAGAAGTAAAAGACTTTTTAAGGATACGTACATAAGGGTAATTTTAGAATAACAAATTGAATTTTTTCTTGATTATATAAATGGACATTTATTTTGAAACAAAATAAAAAGACAAATTGGTCACATATTATGGACCGGAAGAAGTAATTATATCAATTGGTGTAAGTAGAGGTGTCTATATAGCTAATCCTTTTGAATAAATCTAACATCTTCTATATACAGGTTTCGATTCAAATTTAAATTTTATGGGTTCAATTTTAAGGTTGTTAGTATTGAACCTTGTATACGGTTAAAATCGGGTCATACCAATTTGATTGTTTGATCGAGATTGGTAATTTGCATCGAAGGACAACTTCGTAGCGGAACAGACTAAGACACGAGGATAAGCTACCAAGTGCGGAATCGAGGTACCTGTGAAGGTCAAGGTTAGTAGCAATCGGAGCCAAACGAGACAGACATCGAGTATGATCGGAGATGGCACAATAAGAGAAAGGCGAGATATCCGTGATTGGTCGAAGATCATGGCATGAATCTCGGTTCGGATCAAATCATAAACGGTTAATCAGCTAATCATGGGATTTCCTTCTGTAATTAGAGTTATACCATAAATGAAATTCCTCTACTATATAAAGGGGAGTTCTAATCATTTGTAACACATCATTAACAGATATCAAAACAATATAATTTCTCTTTCTCATTTACATTACTGTTCATCAGCTTGTTATATTTTTAAACTGTTCTTGCACCAATCAGTTCGAGAGTATTTCGACTCAAGTGCTGTTAAACACTGGTTTGTTTCGCTTATAATTCAATTCTGTTATTTATCTTTATATTTATCAATTGGTGTTGAGTGAAATCACATATCTTTAAAACCACAATATAAGTTTAATTGTTAACCGATTTTAAGGGTAAACGGTTTGGCACCCACTGTGGGGCTAAGGATAATAGTGATTGCTTAATATTGATTTCCATAACACACACTACTTTACGCTTGTTCTTGTAAGTATTTTTATTTTCAGGATAAAATATGTCGAACTCACAAACAACACCCACACATGGTGACAATGGCCTCGGATTTCACGAGAAAAAATGACAATATAGACGCCCCAGGAATCGAGATGCCTCAGGCTGACCTCGATGGAGTACTAATTGCAAATCCTATCGACGTCAGTTCATATGTCGCTCTAAATTCAAATTTGGGCGTTGATCCCTAAGGTAGCGTACGCAGGGAAGGTTGATGAGATGGTCGAGGTACGCATGGCGGAGGATATGGTGGAGTCAGCCTCCAATTGATATTTGAAATGTTACAGGCTCAACAAGCCTCTATAGAATAACTACAAAATCAGCATCGAACGCCGAGTGAGGTCGAACCAGAAGTCGTCCACAGGACCGAACCAGTGTCGTAAAGGTCGAATGCCAATGAATCGGGGACTGACCTCACCATTTTGAAAATGCTAGAGGAACTCACTAAACGAATTGAATCGGGATAAAATAAAATCGAGGCAAATGATAAGAATGTAGAGACATACAACTCCCGAGTCGAACAAACACCAGGGGCACCGCCGATTTAGGAGGTATGGACTCGAAGAAGTTTTTGCAGAAGCCATTCCCCCCAAGTGCGAATATGAAGCCCATTCCGAAGAAATTTGCATGCCGGAAATACCCAAGTACAATGGAACCACCGATCCAAATGATCATGTCACCTCATATACATGCGCTATAAAAGGAAATGACTTAGAAGATGATGAGATTGAATCTGTTTAGCTGAAGAAATTTGGAGAAAATCTATCGAAGGGGGCAATGATATGGTATCACAATCTGCCACCTAATTCCATCGATTCCTTCGCCATGCTTGCAGACTCTTTCGTGAAGGCGCATGCCGGAGCGATAAAGGTGGCGACTAGGAAGTCGGACCTCTTCAAGGTGAAACAAAAAGACAATGAAATGTTGAGAAATTTTGTATCTAGATTCCAGATGGAACACATGGAACTACCACCGGTCACAGACGATTGGGTTGTTCAAGCCTTTATGCAAGGTTTGATCGAACGAAGTTTGGTGGCATCACGTCAACTGAAGCAGAATTTAATTGAATATCCAGTGGTAACCTGGGCCGATGTACATAATCGGTATCAGTCAAAGATCAGGGTTGAGGACGATCAATTGGGGACCTCTTCCGGTTCCGTTTATCCGAATAGGCCTGTCGGTAGAAATCAGAGGGATATCGACAAAGAACCTCGGTCGAACAGAGATCGATTTCAATCATACAACGCATATTGTAGAAACAGCGGCCCAGGACGCAATCCCATCTGAAATGATCAAAGGAATGATCGAGGACAGAGCTCTCGAGGGCTCATGAGCAAAAGTGGTTTCGATAAACATGTCGGTCCCACATAGTCACCCGGTTATCGGAATACCACTTCAGCATCGACGCATCGGATATTGTGTCGGCCATTGGGAGAATCAAAGATACTAGATGACCCAGACCCCTACAGACTGATCCATGCCAAAGAAATCCCAATCAAATATGCAAATACCATGGTACACATGGTCATAGAACCGAAAATTGCAGACAGCTAAGGGAGGAGGTAGCTTGTCTATTCAATGAGGGTCACCTTCAAGAGTTCTTAAGCGACCGATTTAAAAACTATTTCAGAGACAGGGACGCAACCAGGAAAAACGAGCAGGAAGAACCACAACATGTGATTCGCATGATCGTTGGTGGGGTCGATATTCCACAAGGGCCCGTGTTCAAACGCACTAAAGTATCAATCACCAGGGAAAAACGAACTCGAGAATATGTGCCAGAAGGCACTTTATCATTGAATGATGAGGAAGCAGAAGGGATCTATGAATAAAATTCATGTTAAACATTTTTTAATTGATCCAGGGAGTTCCGTCAATATCATTCGATCGAGGGTCGTGGAGCAGCTCGGCCTATAGGAACAGATCGTACCCACAACTCGGGTTCTTAATGGTATCAACATGGAAAGCGAAATAACTAAAGGTGAAATCATTTTACCAGTAAATGTAGCTGGGACTATTCAGGAAACCAAGTTTCATGTAATCGAGGGCGATATGAGATACAACGCCCTGCTCGAAAGACCCTGGATTCACAATGTGAGGGCAGTCCTTTCAACCCTTCACCAAATGTTGACATTCCCGATGCCGGATGGAGTAAAAACGGTATATGGGAAACAACATGTTGCAAAGGAAATGGTCGTGGTCGATGAAGTGAAACCGGTATCGGCGCTTTCGTCAACAAAGGGATCGGAGACCAAAGGGAAACAACAAGCTAAATAGCAACCACAACCACCAGCCTCGACTCAGTCGCAGAAACATGGAACACATGAGGACGACGACTATTGGATTCCTCGATCCTTCATAATCCTCGAGGATTCCGACACCACCAAATTGACAGTCGAAGAGAAGGCCCCAGTCTGAGGTAAAACATGCATTCATCAAGGACGAGGTAACCAAACTTCTAAAAATATGATTCATTCGGGAAGTAAAAGTATCGTGAATGGTTAACAAACATAGTCGTAGTCTCTAAAAAGGGGAAAAACTTATAATGTGCATAGACTATAAAGATTTAAACAAAGCATGTCTCAAAGACTCTTTTCCTATGCAGAAATCGATCGCATGATCGATGCCACGGTCGGCCACGAGATCCTTAGTTTTTTCGGCGCCTACTTCGGGTACAATCAAATTCAAATGAACCCCGAGGATCAGGAAAAGACTTCATTCAACACTAAGTATGGCACCAATTGTTATAATGTAATGTCGTTTGGGCTAAAAAATGCCGGTGCTACTTACTAACGCCTAGTGAACCGATTGTTCGAAGAACAAATAGGTAAATCAATGGAGTTCTATATTGACGATATGCTAGTTAAATCCCTACGCGCAGAGGACCCTTTAACACATTTGCAGGAAACCTTCAACATATTTAGAAAATACAACATGAAGCTCAATCTGGAGAAATGTGCATTCGGGGTCGGTTCAGGCAAGTTCCTCGCTTTATGGTGTCAAATCGGGGGCTCGAGATCAATACCGATAAAATCAATCCAATCGAAGACATCACAGTCGTTGACAACATTAAAGTCGTACAAAGATTAACAGGGCAGATAGCCGCCCTAGGTCAGTTCATCTCGAGGTCTTCATATCGAAGTCATAGGTTCTTCTAACTACTCAAGAAGAAGAACATTTTTGCTTGGACTCCGGAATGTCATCGAGCATTGGAAGAATTAAAGCGATACCTCTCGATCCCACCACTACTCCATACTCCAAAAGCGGACGAACAACTCTACTTATACTTGGCGGTCTCCGAAGTCGCGGTAAGTGGGGTCCTAGTTCGAGAAGAGCAAGGTACGTAACTTCCTATTTACTATGTTAGTCGAACTTTAGTTTAGGACGAGACCCGGTACCCACACTTAGAAAATTTAGCGCTTTCTCTAATAAGCGCCTCTAGGAAATTAAAATCATATTTTCAATGTCACCCCATTTGTGTGGTGACCACTTATCCTCTCCACAATGTTTTGCGTAATCCCGAACTCTCGGGAAGATTGGCCAAATGGGCAGTCGAAATCAGTGGGTATGATATCGAGTATCAACCCCGAACAACCATCAAGTCTCAATCTTAGCAAACTTCGTGGCCGACTTTATGCCAGCTCTCATACCCGAAGTCGAAAAGGACATCAGGGGTACATCATTGGGGGTGTGGACCCTTTTCACAAATGGTGATTCGAACGTGAAAGGGTCGGGGCTAGGCATCATTTTGAAGCCGCCCACGGGCAACACAATTAGACAATCTATCAAAACTTCTAAGTTGACTCACAATGATGTCGAGTATGAGGCCATGATTGCAGGTCTCAAGCTAGCTAAGAGTTTGGGAGAAGAGGTCATCGAGGACAAATGTGACTCCCTACTTGTGGTAAACCAAGTCAACAGAACCTTCGAGGTTCGAGACGATCGAATGCAGAGGTATTTGTACAAACTACAGGTAACACTACATCAGTTTAAAGAATGGGCCCTGCAGCATGTACCTCGAGAACAAAACAGTGAGGCCGATGCCCTTGAAAATTTGGGGTCATCAGTCGAAGACGACGAAATTAGCTCATGGATTGTCGTACAACTTTCAAAGTCAGTGATCGAAGAAGGCCACGCCGAAATAAACTCCACAAGCCTAACTTGGTATTGGAGGAATAAATATATCAAGTAACTAAAAAACAGGAAGCTCCCATCAGACCCTAAGGAATCGAGGACTCTATAAACGAAGGCCGCACGATTCACATTGGTCGAAAATGGTACTCTATAATAAAGGATTTTCGATGGACTGCTGGCAATATGTTTGGGTCCCGAAGACACCGATTACGTTCTACGGGAAATTCACGAGGGCACTTGTGGAAATCATTCAGGCGCCGAATCATTGGTTCACAAAGTCATCAGAGCAGGATACTATTGGTCTAATATGGAAAATGATACTAAGGAATTCGTTCGAAAGTGCGACAAATGCCAAAGATATGTGTCAATGATCCTTCAACCCGTAGAACAACTTCATTCAGTCCTATCCCTATGGTTGTTCATGAAATGGGGAATGGATATCGTTGGCCCTCTACCGTCGGCAGCAGGTAAAGCTAAATTCATTTTATTTATGACTGACTATTTTTCTAAGTGGGTTGAAGCACAGTCCTTCGAGAAAGTCAGAGAAAAAGAAGTTATAGACTTCGTTTGGGACCACATTATATTCCGGTCCGGGATACCTGCCGAGATTGTATGTGATAATGGAAAGCAATTTATTGGCAGCAAATTAACAAAGTTTCTCGAAGACCACAAAATAAAAAGGATCTTATCGATGCCATATCATCCTAGCGGGAACGGTCAGGCCGAATCGACAAAAAAGACCATCATTCAAAATTTAAAGAAAAAATTGAATGAAACTAAGGGAAAATGGAGAGAAATATTGCCCGAGGTCCTCTAGGCATATCGAACATTGTCCAAATCCAGTATGAGGGAAACGCCGTTCTATTTAGTTTATAGTGCCAAAGCTCTGATCCCATTCGAAGTCGGGGAACCTAGAGTCAGGTTTCGATATACAACGGAATAGTCAAATCACGAGGCTATGAATACAAGCCTCGAATTGCTAGATGAAAAACGGTAAGCCGCCCTCGTTCGAATGGCCGCATAGAAGCAGCGCATCAAAAGGTACTACAACCGACGAGCCAACCTTCGACACTTTAAAAGCGGGGACTTAATTCTGAGAAAATTCACCCTCAATAATCGAGACCCAAATGAAGGAAAGCTCAGCCCAAATTGGGAAGGATCGTATCAGGTCCTCAATATCATCAGAAAGGGATCCTACAAACTTGGCACGATGAACTGCGAACAATTGCCAAATAATTGGAACATATCACTCCTCAAACAATATTATTGTTATGGTATGACCTTCTCCATTTTCATTTATATTTTATACTAACTTGTTGCAGGTGTTCGATCGAAGGCATCGAAGTTCTCTCCAGACACGAAGTCCTTAGGTCTTAAAGCACGCATTGCACTCATTTTCCCTTCGACCGATTTTTGTCCTAAATGGGTTTTTCTAGCAAGGTTTTTAACGAAGCAACCATTGTTCGTGCTAACTTAGAGAAATTCAACAGTATCCGAGGCTTCTTTACAATCAACCTCGAATACTAGGGGGCATCACCCTCGGATGATTTTAAGGAAAACACTTCGTGTCAACAGGGCCTCGATAGGTAAATTTGTAAAGGGTCAAATGGTCGAATGAACCGTGTCCATGTAGATTACTCGAGCCCTAGTGGAAAAACATGTACGCATGTATGATCTACTGAAGAGAAGTATTTTTTTCCTTACTTGATGTTCCATGCCTTAGAGAAATTTCCACTTTACAATTTCGTACTTATGATCTATTGAGGAAACTGGCTCAAGGGTCGATCACAACTAAAGTTCGAACAATTAAACCCGTACTCGGGGGCTGCCGCCCAAAAATCGACATGATCAAATTATCAAACCTCGAGATCATAAGACCTTAAAAAGGCAATCCTCGATCTTATAGGCTAAGTCTAGCCCACTCGACTGACACTTTGAATAAGTTCGAAGTATAATCGAGAAATAATCCCAAAAAGGCGAATCCCGAGGCTACAGCCAAACTAACACGGTTCGGAGACGTCCGAATTCCATAATGAAAACAAGACTTTGAATACTTTTATAAACCGGTTAAAAAGGCTACCCTCGGAAAAATAACAAAAGGGTTTCGATAACGTCACCCCTCGAAAAACCCTAAGAGGTATCGAACTGTTCGGATCCTCGAACAATCTTGTACTAAACAAAATTGTGCTAAGGCACAAAAAAGCAAGGGGTTTCGATAACACTAAACCCCGAAAAACCTAACGGATACAGACTTATTTCATGCTAAGGCATGGAAATTTTTTATATGATTAACGTTTTAAGCCGAAAAGGGACAAAAGCCACTCTTTTGAGTCCATATCGGCCAAATTCAAGAGCCTAAAGGCCGTAACATTTTTGAGTTCGAGAAGTCTCTTCCTACTTCAAGTTCTAGCAAGTACTCACTCAACTACAAAAACTATATTATTCTGACTTCGATCAAGTTGCCTAAGTTTCGAATTTACGAATAAAATTTTCAGAAGGCATAAACGAGTCAAAATTTTCACGAGGCATGAAGTGTATTAAAATTTTCATAAGGCATAAACGAATCAGAATCTTCACAAAGGCAAAAGTCGAGATAAAGATAAAAAGGAAATGTTTTATATATGAAGGTATTTAAAAAAGACCAATCGGGGTCCTACCATTTTCGGACCCGCTCTTGCTGCCATCATCATCACCATCATCTTCGTCATCAGAAGAGGCCAACGCTCTAGCATCAGCTTCATGCTCTTTTGCCTTTGCTATCTCCTCGGTAATATTGAAACCTTGAGCGTGGATCTCCTCGAGGGTTTCACTCCGAGATTGACATTTGGTGAGTTCAACAATCCAATGTGCTCGAGTTTGAGCAGTCTCGACAGCTTCTCACGCTTGGACTTGAGAGGCTTCAGCATCGGCCCGGTAGACGGTCACGATCGCCTCAGCCTCAGTCTTTGCCTTTTCAGCCTTAAATTTGGCCTTTGCGAGTTCGGATGCCAACCTAGCCTCGAGCTCCTCTATCTTCTTTTCCTGAGATAAGATTTTCTCCTTCATGCCTCAGAACTGGCTTTCGACCAATGACAGTTGGGCTCAAGCAGCCTTTTTTCTGCATCAAGGTGGTCCATGCCTTCTTTTCACCCATAGGAATCCGCCTTTATCGTACTGATATCCTCGGTGAAACTGCTCGATCCTCTCGATCTTTTGTTGCAACTGTGATATTGAAATATTGACTTCCTTTCCCGATTCAAGCCCATGAGCTTTTAAGAGTATCATTACCTGCTCGATCAGGTTGGTCTGGTCCTTGTGAGCCTTAGCCTATTCGGCTCGGAAGTCCCTGATCTCCTCATCTTTTTGCCTGCAGAGAAGTTTGAGGACATTCCTCTCCTCTGAAAGCCTTTGGAGGTCGGCCTCACATTGGCTCAGCTCAGCCCGGACTTGGAAAAAGCCTGCATGGGAAAGAAAGGGAGTTAGATAGAAGATGGAGGAATACAAAATCAACAAAGGAATTATCACTTACCTGGTTCAGGATTCGTTGAGCCTCTTCAAGAGGCTGGATGCGTCATTCAAATGGGAAGCATCTTCGACCCCGGCAAAGCAATCTCGAAAGGGATCCTCCCTTCCGGGGACTCCGTCTACCTCGGGGGTCCTCAAATCTTGAGCGTCCCGAATCGCTTCTTCGAAAAAGGCAGGGAGAGTAGGCAAGTACCTGATTACTATTGTCCCAAGTGAGTCACTTGGGACATTATTTTCAATTCGAGGGGTTCCGGGACCGCCCCCCTCAGACATGCCCGTCGTTTGTTCACTACGGTGAGGGGCAACCTTGATCTCAGACGACTCGAGGACTGTGCCCGAGTCCTTCTCCACGACCCCCTCAGCTCGGGGCAGGATATCATCAACCACCATCGATTCAGCGGCCTTTGGGGCCTCGATGGTTTTCTTCTCTCGGGCTACCATTATGGAGTCTTCTTCTTCTTCTTCCTCCCTTATCTGTTGAAGTACATCCACTGGGAGGGCAATAGTGTCCGTCTTTGGCTTACGAAGAGGGATTTTTCTGGGCTTTGGGACCCCGGAGGTTGAGGTCCTCTTACTCTTATTATTCTTTACCGGTTTCGAAATCGGAGCCGGAGTCTCTTCCTCGCCAGTCGGGGGCCTCATAACTGCATCTTTGCCCAAGCCTATACAGGAGAACATCAAATCAGTATAAGAAGGACATATTGATCGAATCATTAGATATATAAGAAGGGATCTTACCATGATTCTTGGCCTCCCATCGGCCTTTTGCTAAATCGTGCCAACAACGCTCGACGTACGTGGAGGTCAAGGCCAGTTTCTGAACCCAACTCTCGAGGTCGGGGATCGCACGGGGCATCCAAGCAATCGCTACATCATGAAAGAAGACATTAATGAGAAAAACAGAGGAACAAAATAATGCATGGAAGCTAACAATGAAATAATACTTACGCTTCATGTTCCATTTCTCAAGAAACGACATCTTCTATGCCAGGATGAGGTCGGAAGTATTCACTCGAACGAACCTAACCATCCAGCCTCGATCTTTGTCCTTGTCGATGCTCGAGAACAACACCTTGGTTGCTCGACGCTGGAGTTTAATCAATCTGCCTCGATAGAGACGGGGTTTGTACAACCTAATGAGGTGGTTGAGGGTGAATGGCATCCCCTCGACTTTGCTTGAGAAGAATCGAAGCATGATGACTATTCTCCAGAAGGAGGGATGGATTTTGCCTAAGGTTATATGGTACTGACGGAAGAAGTCGATGATGACGGGGTCGGGGGGCCCAACGTGAAAGGGTAAGTATAAACACTCAGAAATCCTTCCACGTGGGTGGTGATATTTTCTTCGGGGGTTGGAATCACCACCTCTTTATTCCCCCAGTTGCAGTCTATCTTTAACTGCTCGAGGTACCGCTCAGTTGTCGAGCATATGTACCTCGACATAGGCTCGCATCGACCGGGAACCGAGGAAGCTTTCTCGATCTTAAAGTCAGAATTAAGGGCACACCCGCCGGGAACACACTCTTCAGGGCGCGGATCCACCGGCGTTTTGTCACCGGCCGACTGTTTTGGATGTTTTTGCCATTTTCGTTTAAGTTTGAAGAAGAAAGAAGAAGGTAGAACTTGATGTTAGAGAAAAGATTAACAGCGAAACCTGAAGATTTGTAGAAGGAAAAGAATTTGGGGGAAGTAAAAGCTTTGAAGATTAGGAAGAAAGTGAAAGTAAAATCTGAATCAATAAGAATAGGGCCTATTTATGAGATTTATGGCGACGGTTCAAAAGCACTAGTGACCAACCACCAACTGACGCTCATTAATGATTTTGGGAACTATACCGGCGGGACGTTTCGGTCACTTCCATCGCTTATGTCACGGGGATGACATCATGATAGGCCGAGGTTAAAAAATCGAAGGCTCAATTCGTTTTTTGTTGTTACACTCCAAAAAAATGAGGGGACTATATGTATACGGTTAGTATCGGGCCCACCGATTTGATTGTTTGATCGAGATTGGTAATTTACATCGAAGGACATCTTCGTAATGGAACAGACTAAGACACAAGGATAAGATACCAAGTGCGGAATCGAGGTACCTGTCAAGGTCGAGGCTAGTAGCAATTGGAGCCAAACGAGACAGACATCGAGTATGATCGGAAATGGCGCAATAACAGAAAGGCGAGATATCCGTAATTGGTCGAAGTTCATGGGGTGAATCTTGGATCAGATCAAATCAGAAACGGTTAATCATCTAATCATGAGATTTTCTTATGTAATTAGAGTTATACCATAAATGGAATTCCTCTACCATATAAAGGGGAGTTCTAATCATTTGTAACACATCATTCACAAATATCAAAACAATATAATTTCTCTTTCTCGCTTATATTATTGTTAATCAGCTTGTTATATTTTTAAATTGTTCTTGCACCAATCAGTTCGTTTCGACTCGAGGGCTGAGTTCTGTTTAAACACTGGTTTGTTTCGCTTATAATTCAATTCTGTCATTTATCTTTATATTTATCAATTGATGTTGAGTGAAATTACATATCCTTAAAATCACAATATAAATTTAATTGTTATCTAATTTTAAGAGTAAAAAAACCTAATAAATTTTAAAATTTATGGGTTTAAATCTACTGCTTACTTATTTATTTTAATTTTAATAAATTTAACACATAAATTTATTCTTTCATAAGTACTGGATTCACATAAACTATCCGGTTCTACCTTCACATAAAAAATGCCCCCGTCTTTACGATGTTCTAGTTCGTAGAAAAGATTTTATTTTGATAAGCAGAACAATATTTTATATCTGACAATAAATACTAATGTCCTCAATATTGAATATTTCTCAAAAGCTTTCCTAATTTTGGGCAAGGATTGTGGTGATATATTAGGATTTTATATTTTCCTTTGCCACATGAAATGTTTAAACAAAAACGAAAAGCTCAGCGTGACGCGCACGCTCTTGGTTAATGCGTGAGAGAATTGAGTATTTAGTAGCTTCTGTTCGTCGCGATCTTCTGACCGGCTAAGAGGTAATGGTGACATAAAAGTAGTTGCCTTTTTGAGGATCTGTCTTTTCAAATCCTCTGTTCTTTTTTCATTTTATTTAATTTGCTTGTTCTCTTTTTCTTTTTTTCTCTCCTAGCAATTTTTAATAAATTAAATTTATTTGTTACAAAATATTAAATATTCCATTTCTCCAAATTAAATATCCTATTTTTAACTTGAATTGTTCTAAATTGTGCTCCGAATATGACATAAACATAATACATTACGCTAATGGGTCACAAGCACCCATAAAGTTCGGCAAAAATTTCATGTATACATATATCTGTTTTTAGAAAATAGAAATATATTAATAGTGGACACTCTATAAAAAAAGCAGATTTTGGTTGAATAAAAAAGTATATCCGTGATCTTTAAATCTTGAGTTCGCCTCTGTATACTGTATATTAGTATATGTTTTTCATTAGCCTATATTAGAGTCAAATCCTTTTTTATTTAAATGTATTTTATGAATTTAATGAAGTCATGGAAAAGGAGAACACATTGATTCCAGACTGCACACATACACAACTTGCACCACTAATTGGAAAACGACATAAAGTTGTTTGTTTGAGTTCATAATTTTAGATACCATTTGTTTATGGGGTTAAGGTCATTACCATGCCATTTATTAGTGGTAATCTCGTACTTTCAGCTGAGAAACCTCACATTCAACTCCTGGGTTATAATAACTAGGCTTGTAAAAAAGTGCAAACTACACCATGGACTCAAAAACAAATGAATCTCACAGCAAAATATTAATGGAACCAGGGGCGGAGCCACAGTGGTGTGTGCGAGTTCGGTCGAACTCAGTTGTTTTTGTTCAAACCCTGTATTTATATTAAGAAATTCAGTGAATATTATAAATTATTAATTTAGAACCCAATAACTTCAAAAGATTATAGTCTCGAACCCATAAGGTTCAAATCCTAGCTCTGGCTCTGAATGGAACTCATGAAATTTAAGGATTTTGGGTTTGTTTGGTGCGAAGGAAAATGTTTTCCATGAAATATTTTCATGGAAAAATGAGTAATTTTATCACTTATTTTCCCTTGTTTGGTTGGTGAGTGAAAAATTTTTTTCGAAAAATATTTTCTAGTATTTGGTTAGAGAGTTGAAAATATTTTTTTATGATACTGTTCTCATCCCCCTTCCCTCAAGTTCACATGTTTCCTTGCTCTTGTTTGCAATAAATTTTCAACATACGAAAATAAACTGCAATCACAAAAGAATAAAGTTATTTCAAAAATATTGCGTGTTACAACTCTGTTTATCCATTGATTCTTTCTTCGAATTATTCTATGTGATTCGAGGGCTGGATCAATGTATTCTCGAACGTAGGATGATACGGGCTCTCTGAATTTTTTGATCTCCATGAAAGTCGATCATTGTATGGATATTCTTCTTGAAGTATGTGATTATCAAGAAGAACATCTATTGATCACAACATTATTTTATGCCTTGATCCCTTTGTGAATATTCTGAGAATTTATAGGATTTCTGAGACCCCTCTTCAAGGGAATATGTATCCCTTTATATAGGTGTGTATTGAGTTTTAGGGTAGAGTAACCTCTAAGAAACCGTAATAGACTCCTAGGATTTCAAGAGTCTTGTAGTATCTTGAATTTAGGATTTAACTTGATCCGTTAAAATTTTGATGTCTACTAATTCCCCTTACTTCAAGGTTTGACGGGGTGTAGGGTTGCCGAAGCTTGAAGACGAGACTTGAAGTACTCGACCATTGCGACAAATGATTTTGAAACTTGGAGTTTACGATTTACAGGAGGAAGAGATGAAGGGCATAACTGGTCCCACTGGGCGTGCCAATTATACACATATAATGCATAAATTATGTATACATTATACCTCCATTAGTTTAAGCGGTTAGGTAGGATCAACGTATTCTCAAATGTAGGATGATACGAACCTCTATGGATTATTTGATCTCCATGAAAGTCGATCATTGTATGGATATTCTTCTTGAAGTATTTGATTATCAAGAAGAACATCTATTGATCACAATATTATTTTATGCCTTGATCCCTTTGTGAATAAACCCAGAATTTATGGGATTTTAGAGATCCCTCTTCAAGGGTATCCATTCATATAGGTGTGTGTTAGGGTTTGTCACACCCTTTTGCTAGCACCCGCAAAAATATATTATGTGGATTGGTGTGAGTTAAAGGGTTTTTTCAATTAAAGTGACAAATTTGGGTAGGGATTATTTTATTTAAAGAGTCGTCACTTGGAATTGATTTTTGGTGTTCCAAGTCACCTTTTATTTGAATCCCCATTCAAAGAAAGGTTTTATTCTATTTTTAT
This sequence comes from Nicotiana knightiana, assembly GCA_005239525.1. Lineage (NCBI taxonomy): Eukaryota > Viridiplantae > Streptophyta > Magnoliopsida > Solanales > Solanaceae > Nicotiana > Nicotiana knightiana. Next base: position 46,609 of record ML434660.1, on the reverse strand, counting down.
TGGTCCGCGAAAACAGAAGATCGGGTAAGAAATTCTATTGACCAAGGAGAAGTTGTAAGACACTTCCCGAATCCCATGATTCTAACACGGTCACTTTTATTGATTAAAACAAATGGCTCGAATTATTTTTGGATAAAGTGTGTTTTATTCGCCTTGCATTATTATTGTTTATAGTCGCTTTTTTGGCCTATGAGCATGCAAGCACACAAGGTCCTTATTGATTATAGGTACTAAACCAAGGAACGCGTCGGTACATATAGTTTAAATACAATCAATGTTAAAGAGTCAAGGTGCGGGAATGCACACATGACTACTTTATTAAATAAATATCGACCAAGGATCGTTTATGAATACATGGTCTACATCTCAAACGTTCCTAAAATTGCCTATCACTTAAATTATATCATTAGTGAAAAATATTTTTAATAATGAAGCCTAGTATTTAAAAGATTGAGTCAAAACTCGTTTATTACTTTAAACTTGATAAAATTAAATTTTTCGGTAGCCTTGATGTTAAAGAAAGAGATATGGCTAGCAAACTTAATCCGAAGGTGATGGTAACCTGGAGTATTCTTAAAATTGATGTAAACCCAACTAGGTCATGTAGCTAAAAATAATGCATTATAGAACATGGATTCCTAGATATTTAACTGAGAGAATCGTATGCATTAAGCTCAACTAAAAAGAAGTTCAAAATAGTAATGACACATTAAGACATTCTTTCATTGGTTCTCTCCTCTAGCCAGCACACTCATTATATCATATATTATTTTCCAACTTAGACTCAACATAACCAAGAAAAGAAGTATTACTATCAGTTATATTTTTAGCACTAAGAGGCCTCGTAAGGTAACTGAAATATACTATCAGTTATATTTCACAAAAAGAAAGGTTCTGGCAATGAAAATGCTTATTCACCTTGAATAAGGAACTTAGAAAAAGGTTGTATTAGCTACATATGTAAAGTGGAATTGAAAATTAAGTCAAATATTACAGTTTTACAAGCTTAAAACAAGGGTAACATGCTAAATATTCAAATGTTCTAGTAAAGTACATCAAGCATATCCAAAGAGAAAAACAGACCCATATCTTCAATTATTTGATAGAAAAATCTGCATTGCAAAGTTCAAGGGTTACCTGAGTCGCAGAATTATAAAAATACAGCAGTAGAATGAGCAAGAATAGCAGCATAAACAACAATAAAGACAGTTGCAACTCAGTGTTAAGATAATCCAGAAGACTCAACAAGGATGCTTGAAACTAGTAGCTAACAACTTCATGAATTGCCTAAGGAATCCTTCTATTTTTCTCAAGGTTTTTGCACTCTAAAAAACACTCACCAAGTCAGAATTTCAGCTTACTATTTAGGTGTTCAACTACTCTTATTTACTTCAAAGTTGTGTCTTTTTAGTGTGTAAAAAATATCTTTTTCAAGTGTGCTCAAGCAACTCTCAAAATGTTATCTGAGTGTCTAGATAGTGTGGAAAGACCTTCTCTTTATATGAGAGGAGAAGAACTCTTGGGACATATTTTATTTGGCCAAAAATCTGTCCAAAATGATAGATTTTTGACCAAAAATCTGTCCAAAACTAGATTTTTATCCAATGAAAAGTTTTCCTCGTCAAATCTGGACAGTCTTTTGGAGTATTATACTACAAAATAGTCCTCAACAGTAAAAGAAACCAAACAAAGGTCCTACACTCAAGTACCCCCTTACTACCCTTCCCATTTATCTTCAATCCATTCGTTCAACATAAATGGACCACAAACCAGACTTGGCTTAGCCAAATATGGTATTAAAAGGGCAGAACTTTACCAACAAACCAAAACTCAAACAATTAAGCTAAACCAAACAAAAGTATACCATACACACACATCTATATATATATATATATATACTAAGAATACTTTAATTTGATGTTAGGTTCGACCACAAAACATGTGCGTCTAAAAAAAAAGCGATCCTAATTAAGTAAACGATCAACTACAACAAAAATCTAACAACCGAGGAATCTAACGAGTGACTGACTATCTTAATTAAATGTCTAACTATATCAACATATCCTAGTAAATATGAATTAACCATAGTGAACAATAATCACATGAGAAACAAACTTTAAACCTTCAACTGACCAACGATTTTGTTGAAAAATGCTGAAACTTAAGTTAATTAGCACGATGAATTAAACGTGAAATAATAGAAACTGCAATTGAAGTTAAAATTTACAAACTTGAATCTAAAACTAACTTCAAACACCACTAGTAGAACTTATGAGATGGGAATCTGAACAACACAATAATTTAAAATCAACGATTGACGACTTATCATTACTGACTCTAAACTAACTAACGACTAACTAATGATAAATAAAACACATGAAACAAGCAAAGAAGAAAAATTAGAAATTTAGACCTAAGCAAACTACAATGAAACCGAAAGAAAAAGAAAAAGAAATGGGACATAAGGGATTAGGGTGCACCAGAAACTCGAGTGCCCGAGACAGTGGTGGTGCGGCAGTGGTGGTGATTCGGGCAGTGATGGATGAAATTTTTACGTCGGACATGCTCTTCTTGTTGCTGTCCTGTCATTATCAACTCCAATCAAACTGAAGTCAAATAACGAACTCAGCAACAAGAAAGGCTCGTTTGAGCCAAAGTAGAAGTGACATGCAACCTGCCGGAATTTAGCCACCGGAGTTTCGACTTCAAACCAAGAAAGAACGGTAGATTAGGAAAGAACTACACATTCATGTAGGTATTAAGTAGTGGTGAGGTCTCAAACTTGACGAATTTGAGGAGAAATAGGCGGTTAGGGTTTCGATTTTTTGAAGATTCATGGAGATTGAGATGGAGTTTGAGGATTTGGGGTTCGGATATGAGTAAGGGATGAAGAGACGAGAAAAAAGGGCGAAAGTTTGGTGGTGTTTGGAGAACCACCGACGGCGACGCAAGGTGGTGGTAGTGGTGGATGCGGCGACTTAAGAGAGGGGTTAGACAGAGAGGAGAGATGGCAAGTGAGAGGAGCGAAATAGATAATAAGGCAAATTTGGGCTTCTTTAGGTGTTAAATACTAAGAATGGAGATCAAACTCGGACCATTAGGTCAAGGGGCTATGAATGGATGCGATTTAATCTCTGTCATTTAACCAAAACGGCGTTGATCCAAAACTACGTCGTTTGGACCCGCCCCTGGCGGCCCCATGTGGACCGGGTTTGTGAGCTGTTTGAGCTTCTAATTTTGGGCCAATTTGGCTCAATTTAATTAAAATACACCAGCCCAATCCCTTAACCCCTAATCATCTTATTTAGTCCTAGAAAAAATATACAATTAGCAAGAATTTTTTTTTTTGGGATCTATAATTTAAAGATGCAAACTAATATACATAAATAAAAGGTTAATTTTTTTTGCCGATATTTTTAATAAAGGAATGCAAATAAAAATGCACAAATAACTAAAAATCATCCAAATATTAGTATTTGTAGGAGAAATAGAAACAAGCAAAAATTAGGTATTCACAGGGTTTAGGGTAGAGTAACCTCCAAGAAGCCCTAATAGACTCCTAGGAATTCAAGAGTCTTGTAGTATCTTAAATTTACAATTTAGCTTGATCCATTAAAATTTCGATGTCTATAGCTCCTACCCCCTCCCCCTTCTCCCAAATGAAAAGAAAATACTCATTTGTTGAAATGAAAATAAAATCTATCTGTAACATATAAAAGAAAGTACTATTAATAATATTTTTATTTAGGGTGGGGTAGGAGGTGGGTGGGGTGGGGTGGGGGTGGGATCGGTAGTGGAGGTGTGAGAGTGGGTTGATGGGGATTAGTAGGGATGGAGAATAAGGTGGGGAAGGTTGAAAAAGAGTTTTGAAAAATCTTTTCCCTTCTCTTAATAGGGAAAATATTTTCCTCCGATTGGAGGAAAATGAGTTCATGAGGAAAACTTTTCTTTTCAAGCTTCATTGTGAAAGTTTCCAAAATATTTAAGCCAACCAAACATGAAAAAATTAGAAAATATTTCACGGAAAAAGTTTTCCTTCATACCAAACACACCCTTTATCCATGTTATTTTAATTATTAAAAACTATGATGAATTAACCTAAATAGCCACACAACCAACAGCCTAAAATAAAAATAGTAGATGAATGTGTGATACAATTATAATTCATATATAATATATATATAACCGTGTATATTCAATATATTAGTTATGTATATACCGAATAAAAAAAGTAAATTGTAAGTCCGACTGGCTATTTGTGTAAAGATCTCAAAAACTATTTAGTTCGTAATACATCCTTTAACGAAAAAAAATGATACAATTAAACCTCAAAACTGAAGTACAAGTATGTTTTTATTATAAAGTGCAAAACCTATTCCCAAGATGTGCTAAGGAACTATTTCCTTCTTTTTTTCTTTTCTTCTTTCGCCATTGCTAAGATCGGCGTATATATTACTTTCCTCAAACCATACAATGTAGCAAAATACTGGATATATTGCTACTTTTAGCCTCGGGAGGGGTAAATGTTTGTACCTATAATAGTTTGAAATGTTAAAAGGTACAAAATGAACAATCCTAAGAAGATGAATTGTTTGATCATAATAACACACATACATATTATTAGACGCAAGGACAATATATGATATATATAACAAATTAGAAAATGACTTCTCTCTAGATATACAAAATGATATAATAAGTCAAGCAATAAAAGAAGTGGTTGAGAGGGAATATAACATTGTAACAGACATACCACATCAAGCCAACAGCAAAATGACCTTTAAAAAGTAGTAATAAATGTGATTCCCATACTCTTTCTATATTTCACTTTAACAATTTAGCTACTACTCTAGTTCTCTTTTGTTCTATTATCTTACTTGTCCCAAATCAATGCCCATGCATGCCAACTACTACTTCTATATAGGGCTGTCATAGTTCCATCCATTTGTTTTTGTCTTCATTTCAAGTGGTCCTTGGCAGAGGCGGATTTAAATTTTACGGGTTTAACATTTAAGATTTTTAGTTTTGAACACATAATATATTTAAAATTATGGATTTTCGTTCATTATTTGTTATAATTCTAATGAATTTTACACATAAATGTATGCTTTACGTTAAAAATATTGGGTTCAAATGAATCCAGTATTATAGGGCTAGATCCACCCGTGGTCCTTGTCTGATGTCCAATATTAGTATTGAGGACCTGTTTAATTTATACTATACTCATGTCTCGTAACCCTATTAAAGGAGGAAATAATTCATATCAAGAATTTGTATATATTTACGGTTCGAACGCTAAACTCCTGACTATAAACGGAGGGATTTATCTATCTCATCATAACTTTTGGTCCTTGTCTATATATGAATCAACTCTTTTTGATGGAATTACTTGTTTTATGATCAAACATCTCAATTGGAGACGGATTTAGAATTATAAATTAGAGATACAATGAAATATATTATATCTATTACTATTATTTAACTGTCGTGGCAAACTTAGTATAGATGTTTGTTAGGTCTTTACCAAAGAATTGTCTAACATCACAAACCCTAGGTCGTCATTCATCAGAAAATCTGAATGGCTGAGATTCACAAATATCTAAAACATGTAAAGAGAAAAAGAAATAGTGAAACAAATAAATATCAGAAAAGGGTAAATTAATAGTAGTAATTTCTTTTGATACCATTCATATTTCGTTTACAGTATTGAATTTCGAAAAAAATGCCTTATATAATTTCGTAGGCCCTATTCTCTTTTTTAAGAGCACAGATAGATATTGGATAGTGTTTCTTATCTCTCCCAACAGTTAATATATAGCACAGACAACGCCTTTGAATGGATATATATATATATATATAATGTCCATAAATCACTTTAAAAAGTAGCTCAATCATTTATTTGTTTTCTCCCATTTAAGAAAAAATATATATTTTTCTCTGAAATAATAATCAGCAATTGTCCAACACATAAATGAATTGTTTAATTAATATATTATTAGGAGCCAGCTAAAAGAACTAGCTTAGCTACAATAATTAAGAAGATTAAAGGATGGATCGTCCTCTATTTTGTTACTATCAATCAGAGACAGGGGCGGAACAACCTCGGAATAGAATGAAGATTTCTAAGTGCTAATAATTATTTAATATTTATATATATAATAATTTTTTTACGCAAATATATTATTTGAACCAAAAATTATTGGACTTAGCCAAACTCGTAACCCAACTTTATTGGTTCTTGCTACATTTGATGCGTGAACAAAAAAACACATATGGTACTCCAATTGGTGCATAATCAAGCCTTTCTGAAATAAAAATCATTCCTTTGTTTCATTTATGTGAACTTGTTTTTTTTTTGTCTGTTTATAATCTATTTTTAAATTTGAAATAATTTAACATAAACTTCTAATTCTACCATTAAGGAGAAACTTTTATAACCACACAAATATTCTGGACCCCCTTTTGAATTGTTTAAAACCACAAGTTCCAAAAGTCTTCATTTTTGTTAAGACTCTATGCGCAGTCAAATAAGTTCATATAAATTGAAACGGACGGAGTAATTCGTAATGACAAAATATGATATATTTGTAATCCCTCTATTTCAAGTTGAATGTCTTAATTTAAGTGAAAAGGTGAAAAAGTAAGTTGTTTTAACCCTTAAGAATTACTCATATTATTACAAAGAGCACAGGGAGTAACATGCTTTTTACCCAGAATGTAACTGTAAAGAATGCACGACTTACCCAGTCGTACTGCAAAAAGCTTTTGAATATTCAATATAGGACTAAAAGAAGAAGAAGAGAGAAAGGGATAAAGCTAAACTTCAAGTTTAAAGGGAACAGCAAAAAGTGACGCAAATTCCAGAAGAAAGGCAGAGATCATCAATGTCGTCATAATCGTTGCTTTGTTTTATCTCTTTTTTCATCTGCTTGTTCACTGTTGGTCCTCAGTTCATTACTCCACGTGTCACTTCCCTATTGAATTTTCTAAAAAGAAAAAGAAAATTATCTGATATTTCAACTAAGGATTGTGCCAAATAGACCTACTAGAAATTAGATCTACTCACTATATTAGTATAATTCTATTAAAACTATGGTAAAATTTTAAATACGAACCCATAAAGTTTATTATTTGGATCACCTATGATCCACTAAGTGGAGTAACGCTCCCTTTAAGAAACTTTTTCTTATAATTCTCGTAATCCCTTTTGGTAAACCTTATGCGACACAAATTAGATTAATCAAAATCTCAGTGCAACTGCTTAACATTGGAAGATAATTTGGGGCGGAAGTGACCCTTTCCACCTCATTGGGGGCAAAAATTTCAATGTTTTACCTGTCACAATCTCTATTCACAATGGAAATGCTAGCAAGACGTATGGAAGAAGGGTAAATGCTAACAGATCAGCGTCTGTCGCTTTTGGGATTAATAGGTTCTTTTTGGACTTGAAGATCCAACTGAGAGTCGAGTTGGAGAGGAAAGATAGGAGGTTCGGATTCAACATCAACTTCCTTCGTTTTGTTTTTCCTCCACAGAAAAGACGGCCAGAGTTTCCGAGGGCAGTAGTGTTAGAAGACATAATGGTAAAAAATTTGAAAAGGAAAATTTTACTGAGAAAGTTGGATTTAACGATAGGGTTCTCAGAGAAGTCGAAGAAGAAGGAGTCTATAAGAGTGAAAAGTACAATTGAAGAGTAGGGAAGAAGTTTATAAGCGGCATAATTCGTGATCATTCGTGATCATGATTACCTTAAAAACTGACGAAAATATTTGTCAAATCACAGGCGTCTTTTCAAGTGTTAGAAACTTACCCGCTAAGAGAAGTGGTTTCATATACTTTCCGGTAACACTAAAGTATTGTCACTAAAAGTAGAGAGACTATCAGTATGGAGTAAAATTGATTAGCGATAATTGAACAAGCGACAAAATGGCACGTGAATCTGAAGATAGGTAAGACGCGAGTCTACGAGTAGTTGGACTGAATTGTTAGTGCGAAAACAAAACATGGGAAGAAAAATGAAAAAGCTTTTTTCACAAAAGATCTGAATTGAGTATGGACCAGGTGGAAATATTGGACTAGGCCCAGAGCAATATGGTGCCAAACTATATGACACACACCAATAATTTTGTAGCCTTTTCAGTATGAAGATATCACGTGGGAATACAGAGGAAAATTATAAATGAGGGGACCCAACTGCATTTTTTTTTAATGAATGCACCACTTGCCACACGGCTCCTATGCTCGCGATTGCCCTCTTCTTTCGCTCCTCAATTTTCTATCTTTATTCTTTTACTGTATCAATTACAATATAGTAAAATTCTATTAAAGTCTTTTTTTTTTTTGCTGCATGGCGTGTACTTAGGGCAAGGATGTAATCAACGCGAGCTGATGGCGAGTTTCCTATTAAAACTAAGAATTACATGAATTATACTCGTTAAATACAATAATGTAGTGCTTGTGTAGTTCAGAAGATCTAAGACCATGTAAAATTAAGGAGTTTGTTAGGTTTAACTAGCCCGAAGATACTTTTAATAATATAATGTGATATTATTTGCTTTGGTAATTTCGTACGGTTATTCCCAAAATATCGCACACCATTAAAAGATTTCTACACCTTATATGTAGGTTCCCAATCATTTCAGCTATCAATGTGGGACTTTGTTCGCACATCAACAATCTCCCCTCGAACTAAGTTCCACGCCCGCAACTAGCTTTTTCTCGCCATACTTGTCCTGACGAATCTGAGATCTAATATCAGTTGTTAAGGTTAACCAACTCATTGATACTCTTAATATGGTGTGATATTGTCTGTTTTGGACCAAGTCCGTGCAATTTTTCCCAAAAGACGTCATAATATTAAAAGAATTCTACACCTTATATGTAGGTTTCCAATCTCTACTGAGTTGAGACTTCTATTCACATACCCGACAAGAGCTTAATGTGTGAGAACAAATTTTTTTTTTCCGACACCAAATGGAGTTAATTGACAAAAATCTGACCTTGGTAAACCATTTTGGTTACATTCTCCTCTAGACAATTTTATTGATTAAGATGTCACAATTTTGAATCTTATAGCTATAGCTCTATCCTTTATAATAGCACTATCAATTCTGAAATTGGAGAGAACCTCATTGACAGATAATTGTCGCTATAGGCATGACCTTACACCTTAACTCATTTAATCATTATATCGTTTATGATTTCTTTAGCCATTACATCATGATTTAATAGGTAATGGAGACATACCATGTGTCAAATCATGTACTCAAATAATTTTATCAATTATTTAGATTAACGACTTGTATAAAACAATTTATTAACATCGTTAAGGATATATCTTATTTGTACTATGTCGTACTTGTATATATAATCTTTTGTACGTAAGCCTTATTACTAAATTAGGGTTAACTAATATATATTCTGACACAAATTAACATGATTTGGTGGTCCAAGTGAATTTTAATCCATCACAAGACTTAATATTAAGGTAATACGAGGTGGTGAAGGAACAAGGTATTCAATCGAATCCCTGGTATATCTTTCATTGTTGCTGCAGACTGCTCCAACGGATATGGGCAAAATATAAAATTGGTCATTCGGTCGAAACTAGTTGAATTCTCTAGCTAAAAAATATATATAATATGTATACTTTTTAGTAGATAATACAAATATAAAAAAATCATCTGCTATTATTTTTGGGAGCAGCTAAAACATACTTTTCTCAACGAAAAACCCAATACATGGGCAGGAGTAGGAGGGACTTTTGCATCCGTACCCACTTTTTATGTCACATTTTAATTTATACCCGCTTTGTAAAAAAAATTGCATCCGTATCCGCTTTTGCGCATAACTTCAGCATGCGGGGCTGAAGTAACAAAGACAATCACGCAAAACTTCAGCATTCTAGTAGACAGACTTGAAGTAGCTTGCGAACTCTTCAACTCTAGTAAATGGGGAACTTCAGCTCTTGTCTTTGTAAATGGGGAAGAACTTCACCTCTAGAGCTGAAGTTTTTGTCTTTGTAAATGGGGAACTTCAGCATACGGGGCTGAAGTTCCCCAGTTATAAAGACAAAAACTTCAGCATACGGGCTGAAGTTCCCCCAGTTACACTGGGGAACTTCGGCTCTAGAGCTGAAGTTTTGTCTTTTGTAAATGGGAAACTTCAGCATACGAGGCTGAAATTCCCAAGTTATAATGACAACAACTTCAGCATACGGACACTGGGGAACTTCAGCTCAAGAGCTGAAGTTTTGTCTTTTGTAAATGGGGAACTTCAGCATAAGGGGCTGAAGTTCCCAAGTTATAATGACAACACCTTTAACATACAGAGCTGAAGTTTTGTCTTTGTAACTAGGGAACTTCAGCCCCGTATGCTGAAGTTGTTGTCTTTATAACTTGGGAACTTCAGCTCTAGAGCTGAAGTTTGTAACTGGGAAACTTCAGCTCTAGAGCTGAAGTTTTGTCTTTGTAACTGGGGAACTTCAACCCCGTATGCTGAAGTTTTGTCTTTATAACTGGCGAACTTCAGCTTAACTGGTGAACTTCAGCTCATCGAGGGAAATGGGAGCTGAAGTTATTTAAAAAGTGGGTACAAGTTAAAAGTTTAAAAAAAAGTGGGTATAGGTTAAATGGGGGCGACCAAATAGGGTGCCCCGCGTAATTTTTCCGGAGTAGGATCCCTAATAAACGGACCTTTTTGGGCCGAGATTCATTCACTCAGAAGGGACATTTGCATCTATACCTAATTTTTGGGTTACCATTTAACTTATACCCGCTTTGCACAAAAATTTGCAATACCTACTTTTCGGTAACTTCAGAGATACGGGCCTCAAGTAACAAAAAATTATGTCTGATGTTTGAACTTCAGGATATTTTGCCTGAAGTGTAGCCTTATCAAAGCAAAACTTCAAATATTTTTGCCTGAAGTTTGGCCTGACTTGCAAAGGCAATCAGGCAAACTTCAGTTCATAGCAAGGGCAAACTTCAGTTTAATTGTGTATGTCTGAAGTTTGAACTTGAGAATTTTTTTGCCTGAAGTGTGGCCTTATTAAAACAAAACTTCGAAATATTTTCACCAGAAGTTTGGCCTAACTTGCAAAAGGTAATGGGGAAAACTTCACTTCATAGTGCAAACTTCAGGCAAATTAGTTTGAAGTTTTTCAATTTGTTGTGCAAACTTCAGGACAAAATCAACTTGTTATATTTGAACTTCAGATAGTGCAAACTTCAGAAAATTTGTAGTGCAAATTTCCATATTAGTGATGTTTTGAGATTTTTAACTTTTACCCCAGCAATATATAATATAACCTGGAATTTTGAGAGGGAATTTTTAGAGAACTCCCCTTGTACGGCTAGAAACAATAGGTAATGCAAGCAACAAAAATAGAATTCACGGGAAAACGGTCAAGCTCAAAATCGTTGGCATCATTTTGCACTATTTATCTCAAAAGCACAATGTCACGACCCCAAAATTACCCTGGCCGTGATGGCGCCTATCGTGGTACTAGGCCAGCCAAATCATTTTCCAAAACATAAAGAACTTTTCATTTATATTATTTCTAAATCGATAATTTATAAAAGTTTCATTTAAGCATTTTTAGACAGGCTAAGATATGCCGAATAATAGGTACAACCCAAAATTCCGGAGTCACTGGTCACGAGCATCTAAGGAAAATGTACAAGTCTGACATAATATCTCTAATACAAGATAAGGCTAGGAGATGCAACTATTACAGAAGTAAGAAGGAGAAAGCAGGACTGCGGACGCGTGCAACTATCTTGCAAATATCTCCGAGAGTCCCTGGGGCCTGGACAGATAATCAGCTCACTCCGCCCTAGCACCTGGATCTGCACACAAGGTGCAGGGAGTAATGTGAGTATGCCAACTCAGTAGTAATGCGAGTAAATTAAGTCTGAGAAATACGAAGCACATAAATATAAATCATAAATCCACAGCAGTTACAGTTCATCTTTCAAAATTTTAGGTACGACAATTCATAATACTTAAAAACCGATTTCAGTAAAAATCCTTTGAAATTTGTACTTTTCGATGGTTTCCATAGAAATTCAAGAAGAATTTAGTGCAAAAATGCCAGAAATCATCAATAGCCTCTCGGGCAAAACATATTTCGTAAACTGCCCCTCGGGAAACCTCACAGTCATCATGCCTCCCAATCACTCGGCACTCGCACTCAGTAGTTACCTGCGCTCACTGAGGGTGTGTACAGACTCCGGAGGGGCTCCTACAGCCCAAGCGCTATAACAAGCCATATCGTGGCGTAATCACTCAGGCTCTCGGCCTCTCATATATCATAAACAACGTAACATGCTGCGGCACGCAACCTGATCCCATATATCCTCACAACATAGGCCCTCGACCTCACTCAGTCAGAAACTTCTCAAAAGCCACTCGGGCTATCCGTAAAAACAGGGAACTCGTCCCAAAACATATTTCATATGCATCAAAGTGGAGTAATGAAACTCAATTAAACAATAATCAGGTAAAATCATAACTGAATGTAACTTTCAAATCAAAACAGCGAGGAAATAGTAGTAAAAGAGCCCCTAAGGGATACAAACATTTGGCGCGAGGCCCAAATACGACATTCAGCCCAAAAGATAGTAATATTCCTTAAAACATAAAGTATCATATGATTTGAAATCAAATACACAAATTATTAGTTGCTATGGGACGGACCAAGTCCCAATCCCCCAACGGTGTACGCCACACACTCATCATCTAGCATGTGCTCCACTCCAAAATAGTGATAAAATGTGAAGTCCGGGGTTTTATACCCTGAGGACAAGATTTACAATCATTGCTTACCTCAAACCGGATGAAAAACTACTCCGCGAGGCCCTTTCCACTCGACTCGGCCTCAACACGCCTCGAATCTATTCAAAAACAGATTCATATCATCAACAATATGCCAAAGGAACAAAGCCCACTCGAAAATAATCAATTTACATAAAAAATCCCGAAATTGGCCAATCCTGACCCTCGGGTCCATGACTCGGATTCTGATAAAGACCAAAAAACTAGAATCCTTAAGTTCTCACGAGTTCATGCATACCAAATGCATCAAAATCGGACAATAAACGATCCCTCAAATCCTCAAATCAAAGTCTCCAATTTCAAGCCCTAATCCCCCAATTTTCTTCCTTATTTCCCATAAATTTCATGTCTAATCAGTTAGTAATCATCATAGAATCGAGTATTGAGTTCAAAAACATTACCTCCAGGTGATACCCCTCGAATCCCTCTTCAAATCCTCTCAAAAAGCTCTAAGTCTGAACATAAATGGTGAAGAAATGACCAAGTTTCGTGAAGGCAACTATTTATACCCTCTGCCTAGCGAAACCGCATTTGCGGCCTCTTCCTCGGACCTGCGGACCCGCACCTGTAGGTGCGCACCTGCGAATTCCCACTTAACAAACCACTTCCGCACCTGCGCTCCTCTTACCGCATCTGCATACTCGCAGGTGCGGCTCAAACTTCCGATTCTACGGCTCCTTCCTAGCTGCCCCATTTTTGGCACCTGCGATGGCCAACCCGCACCTGCGGTGATCGCACCTGCGGCCACCTGTCCGCATCTGTGGAATCACAGGACGTCAAACACCAGCAAACTCTAATGCCAAAAATCTCATCCGTCAACCATCCGAACTCATCCCGAGGCCCTCAAGACCTCAACCAATGGCACCCAAAAGTCATATATGATCACTCGAGTTTAGTCGAACACTCGGAACACCCAAAACAACATCAAAACACCAAATAAATTCATAATTCGAGCCTAAGGATTTCTAAACTTTCGAAATTCGCCAACGATGCCGAAACCGCTCAAACCACATCCGAATAACCTGAATTTTTGCGCACACATCCCAAATGACCATACAAACCTATCCCAACTTCCGAAATTCCATTCCAACCCCGATAGCTAATTTTCCACTGCCGACCGAAAATCGCCAAAAATCCAATTTTGCCAATTCAAACCTAAATCTACTCCGGACCTCCGAATGATATTCCGAACACACTCCTAAGTCCCAAATCACCTAATGAAGATATCCGAGTCACAAAAACCACATTCCGAGATCATTTTCCTATAAATCAACTTTCGGTTGACTTTTCCAACTAAATCACGAACTTAAGAGACTAAGTGTCTCATTACTCTCAACTACCACTCCGAACCCGAACCAAACAACCCAACACAACATAAAAGATTTGAACCATAAAAGAGTGATATAGTAATAGGGTAAAAGGGGCTAAACTCTCGGAACGACCGGTCGGGTCGTTACTGTTGGATCAAGAAGCTGAATGGTTTTGAAGATTGACAAAGGAACTCAGAGTTGAACCAGGTCCATCACTTGAGACATAGATACATGCCGAGTAAATAGCACGTGAGGTGCACAAGCAGGAGATAAACACAATTAGTGATCTAAAGAGATATCTCCTGATAAAAAAGGTTGCAAATTGATAGGGAGATGGACTCCTTATTCAATAAGAACAGAATCAAGATAAAAGAGGATTTAGGGAGTTGAGATCAACTAGAACTCTTTCACCAAGGAAGAGTAGCATCCGAATTCTAGTATATCTCTTTGTCTACTAAATCCTATATATTGTTCAGTGTTCTTAATATACAGGGACTCACAAAAATAGAAATTCATCAAGAATTGAGAGCAAAATTCGTGAAGAAATTTTGCAAGCAGTTCGAGCCAAATTGGAGAATGCGAATCTGGAGCTACTTGAACCAGCTAGAAGAACCAGTTCCATCTTTTGTCTTTTAGTCTAGTTTATTTGTAGTAGGTAATTACAAATTGTACCTTTCAGCTTTATCTAGAAGCAATTGTAACAGGTATTGAGTGTTCAAGTTATAGTTAACATGAAGTTTGTCACAAATAGCTAGAGGCTAGTTTTCCACAAAGGGTTAGAGTTAATCCTTAGGTTTACAAAAGAGTTTATTTTGTAAATGCTGTTTGGCTCATTGATTTAGTGAAGAGTTTGGGAAAATCCTACTGGGAAGTAGGTCGTGGTTTTTTCACCTTTTGGGCCAGGTGTTTTCCATGTAAAATTGTTGTGTTCTTTAAATTTCGCATTTATTATTCCACAAACAGTAGGAGTTGGAACACATACAAGAACCTGGTCCTTCTATAACTGCTGCACGCGAAAATTGGTCACCACACAAATCACCCCCCTCTTGTGTGGTATTGACATAGATAAACATCAATTGGTATCAGAGCGGGTTATCCTTGAATAGGCTAACACCTTAGGAAAAGATCAAGATGAGTGCACCACTTGGGAACTGGGAAGGACAATCAATTGCCAGGCCACCACTCTTCAATGGCCAGTACTACTCCTGGTGGAAGAACAGGATGAAGGATCACTTAATTGGAGAAGACTATGAACTATGGGACATAGTCATTGACGGTCCTTTGGCCATCATGAAGAAGACTGCTGAAGGAGTAGATGTGCCAAAGACAATNTTGTGTGTGGACTTGGTCCAGATGAGTACAGTAGAATTCAAAGTTGCACCACTGCCAAGGAAATTTGGGACACTTTGCAAGTGGCTCATGAAGGAACTGCACAAGTGAAAAGATCCATAGGTACATTATTATATTCTCAATATGAGAATTTGTCTATAAAGGAAGGAGAGACCATCCAATATATGTACACTAGGTTCACTACTCTGACAAATGAACTAAAATCTCTTGGAAGGACTATCCTTGAAGAAGACAAGGTTGAAAAGATTTTGACAAGGGTTCTGCCAATCTCTTGGGAGAGTAAGATCACTGCTATTCAGGAATCCAAGAACATGGCAACCCTCAGATTGGATGAGCTAATTGGAAATCTCACTGCCTATGAGCTTAGAAGGCAGACAATGAAGATGGATGGTCCCAAGAAGGAAAGAAGTCTGGCACTGAGAATCACTGAGGGAACAGATCTGGAGGAAGATGAAATGGATATGATCACCAAGGAATTCATAAACTATCTCAGTAGGAAACAAGGCAAAGGCACCAGAAAAATCCTCCAATGAGGGATGCTACAAATGTGGAAAAACTGATCATCACATCAAGAACTGTCCTCAGTGGGAAGTTGAATGGAAAAGGGAAAGATCTGAACGAAGGAACCGGGAGAAGGAACTGGTTCATCCCAAGAAAAACACAACATCAACAAAAGCTATGATTGCTGCTTGGGGATAAAGTTCAGATGAAGAATTAGATGACGAAGATGGAGATGAGCAAGCACTCATGGAAATTGGTGAATCAGATGAGGAATTAGAGGTAAGTATATCTCATCTCAAAAACAAGATTAAGTTCCCATCCAAAGAAAAAATCTCTGAATTATTACTTGACTTCATTGATGATTCTGAAGAAATAAATAAAGAGAAGGAATAGTTATCTAAGGAGTGTGTAATGTTAAAAGCAAAGTGTAAGAACCTGGAACCCAGAGTAAGTGAATCTGTGAGTGAAAACACTGCTCTGAAGAACCAGGTTCATCCACTTGAAACAAATTTCCTAGAGTTAAAATTTGAAAATTTAAAACTGAAACTAGGAACTAGTAAGAAGACAGCTGAAAACTCTCAACTCATCTTAGAAGAAAAGGTAGGCAGACTAAATGATGAGTTGTATAAGAAAGATGAACAGATAAGAGTGTTGAAGGAGGAACTTGGTAAGGTTAAGCATGAACTGGATAGAACATGCAAATGGAATAAATCCTCTGATGCTTTAACATGGCTACAGGAAAATCACAGTAGCAACAGAAGAGGACTTGGATTTGGGAGTCAACTGCCTAAATGGGATCCTAAAAGCAAGTAGCTCACTCTTCCTGAGAACAAAATTTGTACCCACTGTGGTAAGATTGGTCACTACAAAATTGAATGCAATGCAAAAGAGCAGGCCAGTCAAAAGAATAAATTTGTTCGAAAGAAAAATTGGTTACCAAATTGCGCAAAAAGGGACTTAATTCATTCTTTCTCTTATAGAAAGGTATCCAAACTAGTTTGGGTTCCTAAGACTAACTCCTGATTTTCTTTTGTAGGTTCAAGTGAAAGGGAGCAATCAAATATGGTACATGGATAATGGCTGCTCAAAACACATGACTGGAAACAAGGAACAGTTCCTTTCACTTGAGAACCTCAAAGGAGGAAATGTCTCCTTTGGAAATGGAAAGAAAGGTGAAATCATTGGGGTTGGTAAGGTAGGTAAGGATGACACACGTTCCATTGAGAATGTTTACTTGATAGATGGCTTGAAATATAGCCTGATCAGTGTGTCACAACTGTGTGACAGAGGTAACCTGGTTGCATTCACTTCTACAAAATGCTTTGTAATTAATCTTATCACTGACAAGATTGTTTTGCAGGGAAAGAGAGTGAATAATATCTATATCATAGATCTGTCCACTCTGTTAGAAAATGAACTAACGTGTTTAAGTGTGCTGGACAGTGATCCCCTCCTTTGGCACAAAAGACTTGGCCATGCTAGTCTGAATCAACTCAACATATTAGTATCCAAGGACTTAGTGATAGGACTTCATGACATTAAGTTCAAGGAAGATAAAGTTTGTGAGGCTTGTGCAAGGGGGAAGCAGGTAAGATCATCTTTCAAAAGCAAGAAAATGGTAAGTACCACCAGGACGATGGAACTGGTCCATATGGACCTATGTGGTCCTATGAGAACATTAAGCAGAGGTGGTAAGAGATATGTAGTGGTGCTTGTTGATGAATATTCTAGATTTACCTGGACATTATTTCTAACATCTAAAGATGAAGCATTTGACATGTTTACTTCTTTTGTTAGAGAAATACAGAAACAATTAGGAAATCAACTTGCATCAATTAGGTCTGATCATGGCACTGAATTTGAAAATGCCAAATTTGCTGAATTTTGTGATGAGCATAGCATAGATCATAACTTTTCTGCCCCTAGAACTGCACAACAAAATGGAGTGGTTGAAAGAAAAAAATAGGATACTTGAAGGTATGGCCGGGACCATGCTTCTTTCTAGTAAACTACCTCATAGCTTCTGGGCAGAAGCTGTAAACACTGCATGCTATATCATAAATAGGTGCATGACTAGACCACTTGTAGAGAAGACTCCCTATGAGTTAATTAAAGGGATAAAGCCCAATATATCCCATCTTAGGGCTTTTGGCTGTAAGTTCTTTGTGCACAATAATGGCAAAGACTCCCTAGGTAAGTTTGATCCCAGAAGTGATGAATGAGTATTCTTGGAATATTCTTCATATAGTAAGGCTTATAAAGCGTATAACAAAATAACTATGCGTGTTGAAGAGAGTGTGCATGTCATTTTTGATGAAACTAACATTCTCTCTAAGAGACAGGAACAAGTAGATGAAGAAATTGGGCTGGTCAGAAACTCAGACCAAACTGGAGAAACACTGGAGGAAGGAACGAGTGATGGAACAGGTTCATCCATCCCAAGAAACATGCCAGCGGGAATTAAGCAACAAGCTAATTTCCAAACCTCATTGGAACCTGTCCCTGATCCTGTTCCTCAGCAACAAGACACTGTAGGATATTCAAGTATACCCAGTTGGTTGTAAAACTATACAGATATAAAATCTCACACCCCATTAAGAAAATTATAACTGATCCAACATCTGGAATCAAAACCAGATCCTCTTTGAAAAATCTGTGTGCGTTTGATGCTTTTATATTCCTGATTGAACCTAAAAATATAGCTGAAGCTTTGCAGGATGCAAATTGGGTAAATGCAATACAAGAAGAACTCAACCAATTTGAAAGGAGTCAAGTTTGGCATCTAGTACCTAGACCCTTTGATAGATCAATGATTGGCACAAAGTGGGTATTCAGAAACAAACTTGATGAAGATGGAACAATTACAAGAAACAAGGCAAGATTGATGGTTCAAGGATACAGTCAGGAGGAAGGAATAGACTATGATGAACCTTTTCTTCTGTGGCAAGTTTGGAAGCAATTAGGATCCTCATAGCCTTTGCTGCTTACATGGAAGTCACCCTTCACCAGATGGATGTCAAGAGTGCCTTCCTGAATGGCTATATCAAGGAAGAAGTGTTTGTAAAGCAGCCTCCGGGGTTTGAAAACAAGGAGAATAATGATCATGTGTACAAGATTGACAAAGCACTGTATGGACTCAAGCAAGCTCCAAGGGCATGGTATGAAAGGCTTTCAAAATTCCTGCTGGAACATGACTACAAGAGAGGTAAAATTGATAGCACCTTATTCTTGAAGGAAAAAGGTAAAGATCTCTTGGTAGTGCAGATATATGTAGATGACATAATATTTGGGGCAACTTCTGAAAAGCTAAGTAAAGAATTTGCTAAACTAATGGGGAGTGAATTTAAAACGAGCATGATGGGTGAGCTTAACTTCTTTTAAGGCTTACAAATTAAACAAAATTCAAATGGAACTATGATCCATCATAAAAAATATGTGAAAGAATTTCTTAACAGATTTAAAATGTAAGACTCAAAGGAAAGTGACACTCCTATTGCAACAACCACAAAACTAGATGTACATGAAACTGGTTCATCTGTCGATCAAAAGTTGTATAGAGGAATGATTGGTTCATTGTTGTATCTTACTTCCAGTAGACTTGACATTGTCTTCAGCGTAGGGCTTTGTGCAAGATTTCAGGCTAATCCAAAGGAATCACACTTAACTGTAGTGAAGAGAATCTTGATATACCTTAAAGGCACCACAAACCTCTGTCTTTGGTATCCTAAAGGTAGTAATTTTGATCTTGTGGGATATGCTGATGCTGAGTATGCAAGCTTTTTGGTAGATAGAAAGAGCACCTCAGGTATGGCACACTTTTTGGGCTCATGTCTTGTGTCTTGGGCTACTAAGAAACAAAATTCAGTAGCTCTATCTACTGCTGAGGCTGAGTATGTGGCTGCAGCCTCATGTTGTGCTAAATTATTATGGATTAAACAATAATTGATGGATTTTGGTATAGAGGTTGGATGCATCCCTATATTCTGGGATAACACTAGTGCAATTAGTATGACGAAGAACCCCGTTCATCATAAAAGAACAAAGCACATAGATGTTAGACACCATTTCTTAAGAGACAACTATGAGAAGGGAATGATCTCTATTGAATTCTGTGCTACTGATAAACAAATTACTGACATCTTTACTAAAGAACTAAGTAGAGAGCATTTTGAAAGGAACAGGTTAGAGTTAGGGATGATTAAGATCACCTAATTGAACCAGTTCAAAACAAAAAAAAAGTTTGGCTAGGAATTCTGAAATTTATGTAAATAATCAGAATAATCATTGCTCAGTTTCATGCTATAAACAACATACTCTGTTGCCATGTGTTAATATGACTCCTTGGTTACTAATTATGTTTTTCTATTTTTGAAAATTGAGGCTTAATCAAGAGATTCTAACAAGATGAACCTGGTTCATCGCTGTTGGTTCATATGACAGACGAGATATGTGCTCACCACTATACACATATTAAAATATTAATAGTTAATCATGAGTAGGACTCTATCTATAACAAGCTCTTTTCAAATTCTAGTCCTTATCCTAAATTTGAACCTCTTCCAAAGAGTCTAATCAAATTAAAAAGGCCTAGATTATAGGGTAGTCATAACCGTCACCTTACACCTGACACTTCTGAACCGATTGGACTTCTTCTTGACCCAAATTACACCCGTTATGTATTAATTACCCAAGTATTTAAGAACCCATCATCACTTCTCTAGTTCTTCATTCACTTTCTTCCTAAAAGACATAACCTTCGAAACCCTTTCAACCTTCTTCTCAAACATCTTGATCCTAATCTTCTTCCTTTCTTCAACAAAAATTCATCACAATGGCTAATACTCCACCACCTGCTTTATCCTCCTCCACCACACCTGACTACAGTATCACACTCGAAGATACTGGTTCCACCCCATCTCAATCAAATTCTTCCACCCCATCTCAATCCCATCCCACCACCCCTCAAAACAATCATGTCCCGTCTCCTCCAATCACTCCCGTTGTTCAACCAAGCCCTAATCCAGAACCCAGGAAAAGGCGTGTCAAAATGCTAGCTAGAAAAACTGTGGCTTCTGTCTCTCTAGCTAGGAAATTGAACGCTAAGATTCAAGCCAGCCAGGCTCAAGAATCTAAGAACTCCAGTGACTCCTTCAAGTCAGCAACTGAGGGGGAAGTAGTTGGTTCATCCGATTCTGAACAGGTATCATCAACTCCTAAGATTGGGTCCGAGCCTGAACCAGTCACTTCTGAAAATAGGTTTGTTCTGATTGGGTTTGTAGTAGATGTGGAAGTTCCTGATAGGAGACAAAGAGGTGGTAAATATAAAATTGTGAAAGAAAATGAGAGAGAGGGAGATGGAAGTACTGTGAGGGGAACATGGATAGAAAAGTACTCCATTGACAGTTTGTGGTACTATCCCGTGGTAGTTAAAGAAGGTGCCAAAGACTTAGGGGGAAGTAACTCAGGAGAGGCTGCTGAGGGGTTAGAAAATCTTCGACATTCTACTGATGAACCTGGTTCATCCATTGAGGAAACTTTGGCTGACCTTATGAGAAAGTTAGGGAGAGTTATAAACCTACAAGGAAGAGGACACCCAAGACTAAAAAGGCTGAAACACCAGTGGCAAGTAAGAAGAGAAAAGACACTCCCTCTGCTGAAACTTCCATTCCTAGAGGACGAACTACACGAAGTGCAATTAGGCAGAGTGAAGAAGAGTTGCAGAAGGCTTTGAAGGAGAGTAAGAGAAAGAGAGTTGAAAAAGGGAAGGCAAAGGTGTTTGAGCCTGTAGAGGCTGTTGAGGTTGAGGAGATGGACTTGGTCCATCGAGAAGAACAAATGGAAGATGTTGAGGCTCAGACACCCAAACCCTAGAAAGCCAAGACTTCTTCCAAGAAGTCTGCATCTGTGTATGCTACACCCTCAACTATTGCCAAGAGGACTAGGTCTACCCTGAAATCAAAGAAGGTTCAGATTGATGAAGAGGAAGATTGGAGTGGCAAAGAAGATGAGGAGTCTGGATTGACCAAATTTGGGAAACGTACTATTCTGAAGGGAAGGTTGGTGAAGGATCTGGAGGAGTCTAGCATGGTTTACCTATTGGATACCTTGGAAGTGCAGGGTTGGAAGGACACGGTCCTTCAGTTAGATGGCAGGCTGGCCAGGAGTGAGAGCGTAGAGTTCATGGACAATGCTAAGGTCTGGACAATGCTAAGGTCAAGGATGCCAGGGTCTCCAGTCAGGTAAAGGGGACTAAAATCACCTTTGATGCCAAAGAGCTGGGCGAAGTTCTTGGGATTCCAACTGAGGGATATGATGATTATACAAGGTAGAAGTGGCCCAGCTTGGATGGTCTTCCTTATGCACTACAAATTACTAGAAGGTTCAGTGACAATGCTGAATAAGTGGAACCAAGGGCTGTGTACAAAAGTGAGATGAAACCCCAACACAAGGTGGTGTTTGAGTTCATCAACAAATGCGTACTGCCCAGGAAAGAGAGAAGGCACATAGCAAACTATATGGATTTAACCCTCATGGAGTGCTTGGACAGTGGAAGGAAAATCAACTGGCCCTATTTCATTATTCAGTTGATGGACAGGGTGGTAAATGGTTCCAAGTCCCATGCCATCCCATATGGTTTCTTCCTGACGACTGTGCTGGCTCACTTCAAAGTGCCCTTGAAGAAGGTAGAAATGGCCACTGTCAAGGACCATTTTGGGAAGAACACGCTTCTGGCACGTGACTATATCGTGAATGTTCCTGACAATGAACCTGGTTCATCCAAAAAAATGCTTGTGAACAGCAAGGTCAGGGCGCTTGTACAAGAAGGTGGGGTTAATAATGCTGAAATTCTTCAACTGAAGACCCGCCTTGCAGAGGTTGAGGCTGAGAGAGATGCTCTCAAAACTGAACTGGCCAAAGAAAATGAGAAGAATGAAGGGATTCTTCAAAATATGCTCTCCCTCCTCCAAGCAAAGAACCCAACCTCCACTCCTTCCCATCCTTAGGTGTCCAGTGCCCTGTCGTTACCCCTCTATGACCCAGATTTGGGATTTTTTTTCTATCTTTTGTTCATGATTGTAACTGCTTTTATTTCTTTATGTGTTTGATGGCTGAACTATGCTTATATCAATGGATTTTGCTGTTTCTGCTCTTATTTTTTTGTCTCACTTTCTTTGATTGTTTGCATTCTTGGTTCACTATTGGTGATTAATCCATGTTTGCACTTGCAGTTGCGCCAGTGGCCATGAGTAATTTTTATCAATCTGGTAATTCTAACATTTTGCAATTTTTCGATGATGCCAAAAGGGGGAAGATGTGCTATGTTGAAAAAATGTGATATTTATAACCTAATGAACCTGGTTCTTTATGATAAATGCTTAATGCTCTAAAAAGTGTTAATGTTAGATTAAAGTGATTACAGGCCTAAGCACAGAGTTTGTCATCATCAAAGAGCGGGAATTTGTTGGATCAAGAAGCTGAATGGTTTTGAAGATTGACAAAGTAACTCAGAGTTGAACCAGGTCCATCACTGGAGACATAGACACATGCAGAGTAAATGGTACGTGAGGTGCACAAGCAGGAGATAAACACAATCAGTGATCTAAAGAGATATCTTCTGATCGAAAAGGTTGAAAATTGATAGGGAGATGGACTCCTTATTCAGTAAGAACAGAATCAAGATACCGGAGGATTTAGGGACTTGAGATCAACTAGAACTCTTCCACCAAGGAAGTGTAGCATCCGAATTCTAGTATATCTCTTTGTCTACTAAATCCTATATATTGTTCAGTGTTCTTAATATACAGGGACACACAAAAACAAAAATTCACCAAGAATTGAGAGCAAAATTCGTGAAAAATTTTTGCAAGCAGTTCGAGCCAAATTGGAGAGTGCGAATCTGGAGCTACTAGAACCAGCTAGAAGAACCAGTTCCATCTGTTGTCTTTTAGTCTAATTTATTTGTAGTAGGTGATTACAAATTGCACCTTTCAGCTTTATCTAGAAGCAATTGTATCAGGTACTGAGTTATAACTTGAAGTTTGTCGTAAATAGCTAGAGGCTAGTTTGCCACAAAGGGTTAGAGTTAATCCTTAGGTTTACAAGAGAATTTATTTTGTAAATGCTGTTTGGCTCATTGATTTAGTGAAGAGATTGGGAAAATCCTACTGGGAAGTAGGTCGTGGTTTTTTCACCTTTTGAGCCAGGTGTTTTCCATGTAAAATTGCTGTGTTCTTTAAATTCCACATTTATTATTCCGCAAACTGTAGGAGTCGGAACACATAGAAGAACCTGGTCCTTCTATAACTACTGCACGCAAAAATTGGTCACCACACAAATCACCCCCCCTCTTGTGTGGTATTGACATAGATAAACATCAATTGGTATCAAAGTGGGTTATCCTTGAATAGGCTAACACCTTAGGAAAAGATCAAGATGAGTGCACCACCTGGGAACTGGGAAGGAGAATCAACTGCTAGGCCACCATTCTTCAATGGCCAGTACTACTCCTGGTGGAAGAACAAGATGAAGGATCACTTAATTGGAGAAGACTATGAACTATGGGACATACTCACTGACGGTCCTTTGGCCACAATGAAGAAGACTTCTGAAGGAGTAGATGTGCCAAAGACAAGAGCTGACTGCACTGCTGACGACTTAAGAAAATGGGAAAAGAATGCCAAGGGCAAGAAGTGGCTTGTGTGTGGACTTGGTCTAGATGAGTACAACATAATTCAAAGCTACACCACTGCCAAGGAAATTTGGGACACTTTGCAAGTGGCTCATGAAGGAACTGCACAAGTGAAAAGATCCAGAGGTACATTACTATATTCTCAATATGAGAATTTCTCTATGAAGGAAGGAGAGACCATCCAAGATATGTACACTAGGTTCACTACTCTGACAAATGAACTAAAATCTCTTGGAAGGACTATCCTTGAAGAAGACAAGGTTGAAATGATTTTGACAAGGGTTCTGCCAATCTCTTGGGAGAGTAAGATCACTGCTATTCAGGAATCCAAGAACATGGCAACCCTCAGATTGGATGAGCTAATTGGAAATCTCACTGCCTATGAACTTAGAAGGCAGGCAATGAAGATGGATGGTCCCAACAAGAAAGAAGTCTGGCACTGTGAATCACTGAGGGAACATATCTGGAGGAAGATGAAATGGCTATGATCACCAAGGAATTCATAAACTATCTCATTAGGAAACAAGGCAAAGGCACCAGAAAAACCCACCAATGAGGGATGCTACAAATGTGGAAAAACTGATCATCACATCAAGAACTGTCCTCAGTGGGAAGTTGAATGGAAACGGGAAAGATCTGAACGAAGGAACCGGAAGAGGGAACTGGTTCATCCCAAGAAAAACACAACATCAACAAAAGCTATGATTGCTGCTTGGGGAGAAAGTTCAGATGAAGAATTAGATGATGAAGATGGAGATGAGCAAGCACTCATGGCAATTGGTGAATCAGATGAGGAATCAGAGGTAAATATATCTCATCTCAAAAACAAGATTAAGTTCCCATCCAAAGAAAAACTCTCTGAATTATTACTTGACCTCATTGATGATTCTGAAGAAATAAATAAAGAGAAGGAATAGTTATCTAAGGAGTGTGTAATGTTAAAAGAAAAGTGTAAGAACCTGGAACCCAGAGTAAGTGAATCTATGAGTGAAAACACTGCTCTGAAGAACCAGGTTCATCCACTTGAAACAAATATCCTAGAGTTAAAATCTAAAAATTTAAAACTAAAACTAGGAACCAGTACGAAGACAACTGAAAACTCTCAACTCATATTAGAAAAAAATGTAGACAGACTAAAGGATGAGTTGTATAAGAAAGATGAACAGATAAGAGTGTTGAAGGAGGAACCTGGTAAGGTTAAGCATGAACTGGACAGAACATGCAAATGGAATAAATTCTCTGATCCTTTAACATGGCTACAGGAAAATCACAGTAGCAACAGATAGATGAAATACCGCGAGCTGTAGACCTCCTCAAGAATCAACTCCCGAAGCCCGTCTACATTAGGCACACATATCCGACCTTGCATCCTCATAACACCATCATCATCAATAACCACATCCCTGGCATCACCTTGCCGGACTTTATCCTGAAGAACGAGCAAGTGTGGGTCATCATACTGGCGCTCCCTGATGCGGTCATAAAGAGAAGACCTGGAGGCTACACAAGACAATACCCGGTAGGGCTCTGATAAGTCCAACCTCACAAACTGGCTCGCTAAGGCCTGAACATCAAGTGCTAATGGTCTCTCTACTGCTGGAAGGTATGCTAGACTCCCCAAACTCTCTGCTCTATGACTCAAGGCATCGGCCATTACGTTGGCCTTCCCCGGATGGTATAGAATCATGATATCATAGTCCTTGAGAAACTCCAACCATATCCTCTGACGCAAGTTCAGATCCTTCTGCCTAAACAAATGTTGCAGGCTATGGTGATCAGTAAAAACCTCACAATGAACCCCATACAAGTAATGACGCCAAATCTTCAAGGTGTGAACAATGGCTGCTAGCTCGAGATCATGCACCGGATAATTCTTCTCATGAGTCTTCAACTGGCGCAAGGCGTAGGCAATCACCCCCCTCCTGCATCAAAATATAACCAATGCCTATCCTCGAGGCATCACAATACATGGTATAAGAACCTGAAGCTGATGGCACTACTAACACTGGAGCTGAGGTCAAAGCCGTCTTGAGCTTCTGGAAGCTCTCCTCACACTCGTCAGACCCCCTGAACGGAGCACCCTTCTGAGTCAATTTGGTCAAGGGTAAAGCAATAGAAGAAAACCCCTCCACAAAGCGACGGTAATATCCCGCCAAACCAAGGAAGCTCCTAATCTCTATAACTGAGGACGGTCTGGGACAACTTTACACCGCCTCTATCTTCTTCGGATCAACCTAGATACCCTCGCTGGACACCACGTGCCCCAAGAAAGCTACTGTGCCAAGCCAAAACTCACACTTGGAGAACTTTGTATACAACTTCTCATCCCTCAATCTCTGCAAATACAACCCTCAAATGCTGAGCATGCTCCTCCTGGATACGAGAATACACCAGGATGTCATCAATGAACACAATGACGAAAGAGTCCAAATATGGCTGAAATACACCGTTCATCAGGTGCGTGAACGCTGCGGGGGCATTGGTCAGCCTAAAAGACATCACCAAAAACTCATAATGGCCATAACGGGTCCTGAAACCCGTCTTGGAAATATCTTAATCCCGAATCTTCAGCTGATGGTACCTGGATCTCAAATCAATCTTAGAGAACACCCTAGCTCCCTGAAGCTAGTCAAACAAATCACCAATGCGAGGCAAAGGATACTTATTCTTGACTGTAACCTTGTTCAGCTGCCTGTAGTCAATACACATTCTCATGGAACCATCCTTCTTCTTCACAAACAACACCGGTGCACCCTAACATATCCACTCGGGTCTCCAGACCCCCAATAGATATCTCACACGACCGATACACTCGGTCCACAATATAGTATCGCCCACCGGAGTCGACACATGAACAGATGTAACTAAGGACTCACGGGGCATATCCAGAAAATGGGCAAAATATGACGAAACATAGGAATACATGGAACCAGGATCAAATAAGACCGAAGCATCTCGGTGACAAACTGAAACAATACCTGTAATCACTGTATCTGAGGCCATAGCATCTGGTCTGGCTAGAAGTGCATAAAAATGGGCTTGACCTCCACCTGATCGACCTCCCCCTCTAGGGCGGCCTCTGGGTGCATGACTCCCACCCTAGCTGGTGGGGCGAGCGATGAAGTAACTAGGGCCGAAGTCGAGGGCTGGCCCCTCTGTTGAGGCGGGCCACCATGACGATGAGGACATTTCCTTTACACGTTCCCAAACTCTCCACACTCGAAACAACTCCCCGGTGGTGGAGATGGGGACTGAAGGGAACCCCTAGCACTATGATAACCTCCGGAAGAATCAGGCATATATGAGTTCTGAACCGATGATGGTCGAGATGAACTCTGGGCTGGAAGAGCACTGAATGATGGGTTTCCCCGATGAGAACTATGAGGACCACGACCAGTGGATCCACCACGATAACCTGAGCGGCCTGGCTGAGTCTGCTTGAATGGACGACCTCTGCCATGCTGGAACTGTCCCTCCGAAGGAACACCACCAAAACTACCAAATCCTTGAGGCCTCATGGCCTCCCTCTCATCTCGCTCCTGGCGACGAACCGACTCAATCTCTCGGGTAATATCAACAACTTGCTCTAAAGTAGCACCCGATACCCTCTCTCTGGTCATAAGAATACGAAGCTGATATGCGAGGCCATCCACGAATCTCCTGATCCTATCTCTCTCTATAGGGACCAACCAAATAGCATGACGGGCAAGCTCAAAAAACCTTATCTCGTACTGCGACACCATTATATCACCTTGACGCAGCTTCTCAAACGGCCTGTGCAACTCCTCTCTGCGGGACTATGGAACATACTTCTCTAAGAAGAGAGTGGAAAACTGCTGCCAAGTAAGGGGCGCTGCACCAACGGGCCTACGCCTCTCATAAGCCTCCCACCAAGTAAATGCAGCTCCTGAGAACTGGAAAGTAGTAAACGAGACCCCACTGGTCTCCAATATCCTTGATGTACGAAGCATCTTCTGACACTTGTCTAAGAAACCCTGGGCATCCTCGCCCTCAGCACCACTGAAAGTCGGAGGCCGAAGTCTACCAAATCTCTCCAACCTACGGTGCTCGTCGTCAGCCATAGCTGGAACCACTAAATCCTGGGCTGGTGCAACCGGCTGAGTTGGAACTGCCTCTGGTGTCTGAAGTCCCTGAATAACCTGCTCAGGTGTACGGGCAACTGGAGTATGAGTGCCTCCCCCGGCCTGAGAAGGAGCGGCTGAAGTAGAAACAACGACTGGCTGGGCAAGACTGGTGCATGCGGTCAGAATCTGGGCCAAGGTCTCTTGAAGACCCGAAATAACAATAGGCACAACTGGTGCCTGAGACGGTCCCACTGGAACATCTGTGGCTAGAACCTGATCTGGAATAACACGCGGGTCTATGGGTACCGCCCCGGCAGCTGCGCGGGCTACACCTCTACCCCTACCACGGCTTCGACCGCGACCTCGACCCCTCATGGGTCCCACTGGTGGCTGATCGCCCTGTCCGGTAGCGTGTGTCCTCACCATCTGTGAGAGAATGAAACAATAGAAGTTTAGTTGCCAGAATCAATAGATTTGCATGACAAGAATTCAAGAAATACGAGTTTTTCCTAAGGGTTCTGCAGCCTCTCGAAGATAAGTACAGACGTCTCCGTACCGATCCACAAGACTCTACTGAACCTGCTCATGACCGGTGAGTCCTATGTAACCTAGGCTCTGATACCAACTTGTCACGACCCCAAAACTATCCTGGCCGTGATGGCGCCTATCGTGGTACTAGGCCAGCCAAATCATTTTCCAAAACATAAAGAACTTTTCATATATATCATTTCTAAACCAATATTTATAAGAGTTTCATTTAAGAATTTTTAGATAGGCTAAGATATGCCGAATAATAGATACAACCCAAAATCCCGGAGTCACTGGTCACGAGCATCTAAAGAAAATGTACAAGTCTGACACAGTATCTCTAATACAAGATAAGACTAGGAGATGCAACTACTAGAGAAGTAATAAGGAGAAAGCAGGACTGCGGACGCGTGCAACTACCTTGAAAATATCTCCGAGAGACCCTGCACAAATAACCAGCTCACTCCGCCCTAGCACCTGGATCTGCACAGAAGGTGCAAGGAGTAATGTGAGTACGCCAACTTAGTAATAATGCGAGTAAATAAAGTCTGAGAAATATGAAGCACATAAATACAAATCATAAATCCAAAGCAGTTACAGTTCATCTTTCAAAATTTTAGGTACGACAATTCATAATACTTAAAACCGATTTCAGTAAAAATCCTTTGAAATTTGTACTTTTCTATGGTTTCCACAGAATTTCAAGAAGAATTTAGTGCAAAAATGGCAGAAATCATCAATAGCCTTTCGGGCAAAAACATATTTTGTAAACTGCCCCTCGGGCGTAACATCACTCGAAAACAATCACTCAACATGCCTCACAGTCACTCAGAATCAGCCTCTCGGGCAACCTCACAGTCACTCATGCCTCTCAATCACTCGTCACTCGTCACTCGGCACTCGCACTCGCACTCAGTAGGTACCTACGCTTACTGAGGGTGTGTATAGACTCTGGAGGGGCTCCTACAGCCCAAGCGCTATAACAAGCCATCTCGTGGCGTAATCACTCAGGCTCTCAGCCTCTCATATATCATAAACAACGTAACATGCTGCGGTGCGCAGCCCGATCCCATATATCCTCACAACACGGCCTCACTCAGTCAGAAACCTCTCAAAAGCCTCTCGGGCTATCAGTAAGAACAGGGAACTCGTCCCAAAACATCTTTCATATGCATCAAAGTGGATTAATGAAACTCAATTAAACAATAATCAGATAAAATCATGACTGAGTGTAACTTTCAAATCAAAACAGTGAGGAATAGTAGTAAAAGAGCCCCCAAGGGGTACAACATTTGGCGCGAGGCCCAAATACGGTATTCAACCCAAAACATAGTAATATTCCTTAAAACATAAAGTATCATATGATTTGAAATTAAATACGCAACTTATTAGTTGCTACGGGACGGACCAAGTCCCAATCCCCCAATGGTTTACGCTATACACTCATCATCTAGCACGTGCGCCACTCCAAAATAGTGATAAAATGCGAAATCCGGGGCTTCATACCCTCAGGACAAGATTTACAATCATTACTTACGTCAAACCGGATGAAAAACTACTCTGCAATGCCCTTGCCACTCGACTCGGCCTCAACACGCGTCAAATCTATTCAAAAACATATTCATATCACCAAAAATATGCCAAAGGAACAAACCCCACTCGAAAATAATCAATTTACATAAAAATCCCGAAATTGGCCAATCCCGACCCCCGGGCCCACGACTCAGATTTTGATAAAGACCACAAAATTAGAATTCTTACGCTCTCACGAGTTCATGCATACCAAATGCATCAAAATCGGACAATAAACGATTCCTCAAATTCTCAAATCAAAGTCTCCAATTTCAAGCCCTAATCCTCCAATTTTCTTCTTTATTTCCCATAAATTTCATGTCTAATCAGTTAGGAATCATCATAGAATCGAGTATTGAGTTCAAAAGCATTACCTCCAGGTGATACCCCTCGAATCTCTCTTCAAATCCCCTCAAAAAGCTCTAAGTCCGAACATAAATGGTGAAGATATGGCCAAGTTTCACAAAGGCAACTCTTTATACCCTCTGCCCAGCGAAAACCGTATTTGCGGCCTCTTCCTCGCACCTGCGGACCCGCACCTGTGGTCCCAGGTGTGCACATACGAATTTCCTTAACAGATCAATTCCGCACCTGCGCTCCTCTTACCGCATCTGCGTACTCGCAGGTGTAGCCCAAACTTCCTCTTCTGCGGTTCCTTCCTAGCTGCCCCATTTCCGCACCTGCGATGGCCAACCCGCACCTGCAGTGACCGCACCTGCGGCCACCCGTCTGCATCTGCGGAATCACAGGACAACAAACACGAGCAAATTCTAATGCCAAAAATCTCATTCGTCAACCATCCAAACTCATCCCGAGGCCCTTGGGACCTCAACCAACGGCACCCACAAGTCATATATGATCACCCGAACTAGTCGAACCCTTGGAACACCCAAAACAACATCAAAACACCAAATAAATCCATAATTCGAGCCTAAGGATTTCTAAACTTTTGAAATTCGCCAACTATGCCGAAACCACTCAAACCACGTCCGAATAACCTGAATTATTGCACACACATCCCAAATGACCGTACGAACCTATCCCAACTTTCGGAATTCCATTCCGACCACAATAGCTAATTTTCTACTGCCGACCAAAAATTGCCAAAAATCCAATTTCGCTAATTCAAGTCTAAATCTACTCCGGACCTCCGAATGACATTCCAGACACACTCCTAAGTCCCAAATCAGCTAATGAAGCTATCCGAGCCACAGAAACCACATTCTGAGATCATTTTCCTATAATTCAACTTTCGGTTGACTTTTCTAACTAAATCACCAATTTAGGAGACTAAGTGTCTCATTCCTCTCCACAACCACTCCGAACCCGAACCAAACAACCCAACGCAACATAAAAGAGCTGAACCATACAAGAATGAAGCAGGAATAGGGGAAACGGGGCTAAACTCTCTGAATGATCGGCCGGATCGTTACACACAACCTTTTTGAAAAAGGAAAAAAATTATGGGTTTGGTCAGATCCTAAACTAAACTGCTCTCAGCCTCATCAGAAAAGAAGAGGAGGAAGAAAGGAACGCATAGGTCAGGAGGAAGAAGATGAGGCGTCTGAAGTTGTTAAAATTTGGGTATAGGTTATATAATTTTAAAAATATGGATATAGGTTAAATGGGGGCGATCAAATAGGGTGCCCGTGTAATTTTTACCACTCTGAAGGGATCTTATAAAATTGTGGGCCTTTTCTTTGGCCCACTAATATTTGGACATGGGCCTAAGAAATTCTGCGTTCTCAATGAATTCTTCCTCCTTTGCAGTGATTCGATTTACTTTTTTCGGTTGTTACAAAGGAATGGCTCCTTCCAAAATTTGAAAACAAATTAACTTAAAGTTTTTTATTTTATCCTTAATAACCAGCTCCATAAAAATATTATGAAATATTTAAGATCAGAAGTTTTAAAAGTCTTAGGGTCACTCAAGTATTATGACATATTTAACATCACAAGTCCTAAAAACTCTTTATTTTGATGATTTTATCTTTCTCTCTGTGCCCAGGAGGGCAAGGTTTAAAATAAAACCAGAGTAAATGATTTTAAGCGCTTTCGATTGTTTACAAATTTTTCTGAATTGAAAAAAGAGGAGATTCTTATTTGTTTTATACTTCAAGAGCTTTTTAAGTTGTACATAATTCAACTGAAATAACTTCATAAATTAAATTAGTTTGTAATTTTATTTCTTATTGTTAGATATGAAGAATGCCATTTGAGCTATGATAGTTAAGATCATTTTCTGTTGTAAGCACGTAATTTTTGACATGCACATTAGAATTATCTTTAGTAATCCTAGTATTTTTAGAATATTTATTTGAGCTTGTTTCTATAAGATTTCACTCTATTATTCTAGTTTATAAAACATAAAAATTGAAAACTACAAAAATAGTTTCATCCTTATAACATTTCTCATTTTATACATATATTTATTTAATGTCCTTAGTTTTCTTTTTTGGAAGTAATATTATTTTAATTTCGTTATGATTTTAACCTACTTCTATTTTTATTTTACTATGATATTTGAAAAATATCAAAAATAGTTTTGTTTTAGTATTTAGTTTTATTTTAATATTTTAATCTACTAAAATAGGACTAATTAATATTTCAGTAGGATTTTATTAGTTTAGACTCATTATTCTATCTTGCTTTGGGACAAAAGTTGGCCCAAAATTCGGACCTGGGCCCACACTCCTCCATTCAGCCCATTTACCCATTACCTAACCCACAACCCTTTTATAATCCCTAAATTAAACCTAATTCCACCATCCTTCAACATCACCCTACACACACAGACGGAAAATAAAGAGAGAATCATTTTCCTTCATTGTTCTTCTTAGAGAAAATGCAAACAATCACCACTCTCTAATTTTCACAAATACCACCACTATATTCAATCATTTTCATCTCCAAAAAATCCAGCTTTATCAATTCTCACTCTCCTGTTACAAACTCTTGCCAACCATTTGAATCCAGTTTCTCCGTCTCGACCGCATCTCAAATTTTTCTGACCATGACAAAAAAGACATTTTTAAAAATCCTTCGCCCTCCTATTCAACGGGGCTATTAGGGAAGCAACTTTGTTCCTTGACTTGTTTTCTCAATCAATCTTCCTTGTTCCTTAGTGTAGTCTCGGTCCATAATCGTTGATTCTGTTCCTTATAGCCTAGTCTATATCCACAGCTGGCATTTCATCACTACATCGAAGGTTTTTTTGTAAATATATTGATAAGATAGCTTGGTATACAAACATAAAGAATTATGATCCTTCTTGTGTACATAAGAAATTGGATGGGTAGAGGGCATATAACAAAAAGGGTTTCCTCGATCATAAAATAAAAAATGAAAAGGCAGACATGAACAAATAGCTCGCCCAGAAAAAAAAACCTTCTGTCCTCGAGTCAGTTCCGTTCGAAGAGATGCTGCCGAGGTCGTCCGAGTTCCGCGTCCGTTAGCTTCACATATGTTTCTCTGTTTTTGCATTGGGTTTTGAGATTTACAACTGTACTGGTTGATTTATTTGGGATTTCTTCTCAATACATTGGAAAAAAGTTTCATTGCTCAAGATTCGGTTTCTTCTTTCTTTCACTACTCTATATTTCTATGATTCAAACATTTTAGATCCATGTTACTGATGCTTTATTACTTCGCTTTTCATGTGTGTTTGTTTTTAAGTTCTTAACATTATCCGTCGTACTGAATTTTATGAGATATTGGTACTATTTTTTTAAACCGAATCTGTTTAGTTGATGAACCAAGAATGCTATTGGATTTAAATTTTTTTGTAGTTTCTAATGTGAAGTTTATGGGAAGTATAAATATTGCTAAAAATATCACATTAGTGGCCTGATTTTTTTCACTGAAAATGAATTCAAATATTGAGAATAAATGCAAATCAATCATGTATGCTAGTAATTGAAAAAAAAAAGAATTTCTTATTTAGATTTTGGGGTTGATTTTGTTAATGCATGCCTGGCCTATGAACTTGTGAATTGTGCTGGACTATTTTCATAATTTTTAGTAACTGATACATATTAATTCTAGGGAGGTATCATTAGTACAAATAATTTTTTTTAATAATAATAATGGCCGAGTCATGCCATTTCTTTCACAATAATTTTCCTATCCATTACTCATGGCCTTACACTAATCCAAAATTAGGTAGAGATGTACACACGTTAGTTCCTTTAAGCGCGTCCTAATAAATAATCGTCATAGTTATGGATACGACTCCCGTGACATAACTCTGACATGCAATCCTAAACTCAAGGGCGCGTTCACGTGACTTGACCCAAACTTCAAATAATAATAAAATAAATGTGTTGTAAATTGTTGGTATATTTCACGTGGCGTAATTTGCAATATGTGCAAAAATAATAAGTGCTCGACATCACTACTTGTTCAAATAAATTCCACAAATACTAAAAATGGCTAAAAATAAATAAAGCCGGTATAAAAGCGGAAGGCATAAAAGGTTTTAAACATGTAATAATTCAGATAATTAAGTCAAGTGTAATATGTAAAGCGACTGTGCTAAACCCACAGAATCTGGGAGTGCCTCATACCTTCTCCCGGGTTAACAAAATTCCTTACCCGGCCTTCTGTGTTCGCAGACCATAACTAGAGTCAAACTTCCTTGAATTGGGATTTCAAATCTGGTGACTCGGAACACCATTAATTAAATAATTCCGAGTGGCGACTCTAATTAAATCTATCAATCCCTATTTAAATAATCACATTTTAATTGGAAAAACTCCCTATCCCTTCGGAAAAAGGAGGTGTGAAAGCTCTGTCGACTCTGCTGGGAACAAGAACCCAGAATCTCTGGTTCAAGGTTCAGAATTCGAGCTTAGATTAACTGTTATGCTTGGCTTTCCTGTGATTGTCTGATATTACATATTTGATCCTAATGTACTAAATTCCGCTTTTTACCGCTTTGATATTGCTTGAACTGTATATAAAAATGTTACGAAAACCTTTCTTCTCTCTAAGTCTTCTAAATCTTCTGGGAAGCGTGTGCTTCGCGTGACTTCTTTTCTGTTAGAGTCATATCCTAATTTTAGAATGAGGATCGGACAAGTTGTAAAGCTGGTGAAGTTTCTGTATTCTCGGTATGCTCCCCCCTCGGCTCGATTTGTCTGCTCGGATATGCCATGTCTAGAACAATACACCAAGGATTTAAACTTGGAATAACATAGCCTCATGATCCCTAGTAGGAACGTTTGTTTGCATCACATGCATCTGACTTTGGGGACTCAACACAAGGGTTGGGACCGTCTAGGACATGTTTACCCAAATTAAAAGACCATCCTCATGCATTTTACATGCTAGTTGCACATTTATTTGTTTTGGCGTGCATGTTGACTGGCTTCTAGAATGGGGAAAGAAAATAAATAAAAAACACTAGAGTGTGAGGTAGTTATTTGAAATCCGAAACTCAGCCGAATTTTTTCAAAAAAAGGAGAAAGAAAATAAGCCAATATTTTCAACACTCATGTTTCCCTTCTTCCGTCAACAGTCATGTTTCCCTCATCAGTTCTGGCCCCCAGTTTCCAAAAATTAAAAAAAAAAAAAAATATTTTCCTCTAATTCCTTCTTTAGAAGTCTTTCTTTGAGACATCAAATCCAAAATCCAAAAATATTTTCTACCTTTTTTTAGAAGTCTTTCTCCCAAAAATTCAAAAATAAAAAAATCGAAATCCAAAAATTATTTTCTTCCTTTCGTAAATTACCAAAAAATGGAAATCCAAAAATATTTTCTTTCTTGTTTAGAAGTCTTTCAAAAATTTAAAAAAAAAGAAAAAAAAGAAGAAAGAATTCAAAATCCAAAAAAACTATTTTCCTTGTTAGGAACTTTTACGATTAGATTTATAAAAAGAGTAAAAGAAAAGGAGTTAGTTTATTTACTTTATTCCCGATCTTACCGAACTACGCAAGATCTGATTCATGTTCCCACATGATACATAGGCAACCGACATCAGGTTCGATCGACCTTTTTAAAAAAAAAATGATGATATTAATAAGGATCGACTGAATCCATTATAACATGTCTCTTATTTTGAATTGTAAAGAAAGGTTGAGGTGGTCGGTTTGTAGTAAGCTGACAACACAAGATCCAAGGAAAAAATGACAACTGACGTCGAAGCTGTTACGAGAACTCAAGAGACTCAGGGTCAGAAGGTTCAACCAAAGTCTATTGTGGTTGAGGAAAATAGAATACCTAAATAGCAAATGACTGAAATGTGTCAAGCATGGGCCAATGGACAAGGACCGCCTTTTTCTATTCATGGTTTCCCAGGGTTCACATCCATCTCGACTACTACCATTCTGGTCTCATTGTCTGATCAATCCTATCCACCTGGTTTCGGTCTTTATCCCAACTATATGACTACATCTGGAACTTCTGTTGCGCGCTCCCAAAGTGTGCCATTGAAAACCAATCAGACAACCACTATTGTTATGCTCGTCTTCACCATCCCACAGTCGACGGTGGTGCAGAGGAAAACTCATGAGTCACAATTTTCTATCCAACAAGAATAATACCACTTTCCTGAGTACCACTCGTACCTATTTGATCTTCCTGCAAAGATTGAGAAGCCTGCCCAAAAGATGGCAAGGAAGAAATGACCTAAAGAATGAAAAGCTTAGAACAACATTTGAAAAACATGCAAAGGTTGGCCGGTCAGAAGCGTATTGCATTCAAGGATCTATGTATGTTCCCCGATATTCGTTTGCCACTTGGTTTCAAGACTCCCAAATTTGAAAAGTATGATGGACATGGAGACTCAATAGCCCACCTGAAAAGGTATTGCAATCAACTAAGAGGTGCAGGAGGAAATGAAGAATTACTGATGGCTTATTTTAGGAAAGCCTTACGGGAGTAGCCTCCGAATGGTTTATAGACCAAGACATATCTCGCTGGTATGTCTGGGTTGACATGGCCCAGGCCTTTGTCAAATAGTTCCAATACAACATCGACATCGCCCTAGACCGTAATTCCCTTTCCAACCTTAAGAAGATACCAACTGAAGGTTTCAGGGAATATGCCGTTAAATGGAGAAATAAAGCGGCTAGAGTTAATCCACCCATGGATGACCACGAGATAATCATTGTCTTACTTCAGGCTCCAGAGCCAAATTATTTTCAAAATATGATGTCCGCAGTAGGCAAATCCTTCTCGAAAGCAATCAAAATTGGGGAAATAGTTGAGAATGGCCTTAAGACAAGAAGAATAATAATTCAAGCCGTTCTCAAAGCTGCAACTCAGGCTGTCCAGATTGAATCTGTTAATTTTAGTGACACGAATGAGAAGGATGAAGAAACCATGATAACATCAGGTTCGAGAAGAGGTCCTAGGAGAACATCTCGAAGGTATGACTAGCGTTGTTTTGGTTTTCAATGCTTCCACTGAGCACTACTACCCACCTTAGAACCCACAATATTCTGTTGCTCCACCTCAGTATGTTGTCCAGCCACCAAGACACCCCAGAAGGGGAGCACCAGCACCGCAAAATCTCCACCAGCCTCCACAAAATTTTCAAGTGCCATATAACCCACATCCAAACTAGGGGTATAGAGGGGAACACAAGTTGAAAGATAATTTTACACCAATAGGAGAGTCATATGCAAGCTTGTTTGAGAAGTTAAAGCATTATGGCATGATTTCACCTATTCCTCCAAATCATGTGGACCCACGTGCAAGAAGCTTTGACCCTTCTAAAAGGTGTGAATACCATTCCAATGCCCAGGGGCACAATGTTGAAAGTTGTAGGGATTTGAAAAGAGAAATAAAAAGGATGATCTAGGAAAAACTGATTGTGATCCAAGAAAGTGACACCAAGAATATCCCGCAAAATCCTTTACCTGCACATGATGATGCACACTTTGTGGGGATGATACGTGGAGACATGGAACATGAGTATCCTCTCGGGAACTTGCTGACTGTGATATTGAAATTGGAGAAGGCCCTGATGATTATGATGAGCATTTGTGCCTAAATGTCAAGCTTAGCAATTAAAAAATCATTCCCTCCTCACTAGGAATGAATCTTGGTAGCTTGTTTGATGTTTTTCTATTATCTGAGTTATTTAAGGGTTGTGATCCAGATTTTATTTGTTTTATTGAGTCAAACCCTTATATCCCTCTATTCTATTTGTGTGAGTCTTGTTTGTCTGTTATGTTGCTATTTTCATTATCCGGGTTATTTTAGGGTTGTAACTAGGATTTTAGGTTGTTTGTCTTATTGTTAAACCCTTCCATCCTTTACTCAATGAAATATAATTTGTCATTTTTTGTCATTCCATGCTTCGTTCTTTTGCCGCTAGTTTTAGTGACATGACATGTATGCGAAATTTTTGGCCAGATCTTAGAAAATTGATTTAAGCTTGAATTGGATAACTGAGAAAAAGACACTTTTGAGGATGAAAAAGAGTTAAAATACCTTGGAATTAAGCCCGAGTAAAATTCAAGTGAAACTAGAATAGTCATACCTGTGGAAGTTAAGGATCTCTACCTTCAAAATCATTGTGAAGATCAGATTTGAGAATGTTAAATCATTTGAAGTTCGGAGGAAAGTTTGACATTAAGATATGGAAAGTTTCCTTCGACCACGACACACCAAGAAGACATACATGTTCATTAATGCAGTGATTGTGAAAGGATGCTATGTTTGGCGTTTTCAAGGCTGGGAAGCCTTTTTTCTGCTATCCAAACACTTTATATCCTTCGCTACCCCTTTTGAGCCTGTGTTATTTTCTTTGACCACCCTCTTTTGGAATCAAGTTAGAGTCAAAAGTCCAAAAAGAAAATAAAAAAATAACAATAAAAGTCCATGCCCCAAGAGTATAAACTGGGGCAACTCTTAGAAAGTTTAAGTGAAAAAAAAGAAGAAGAAGAAGAAGAAAAGAACTGTCAAAGGTCCATGCCCCCCAGAAAATAGAAGCTTGTGCAACTTGTTTTGAAAACAAAAGAAAAAAACATATAAAAAAAGGAAAAAAAAAATAAAAGAGAAGAAACAGAAAGAAGGATGAAAAAATAGCTGGTCATATATTTGAACTACATTTGACCTGATTCCTTTTAAAAAAAAGGATACGTAGGAAGCCAAACACGGTTCGTCCAATAAAAAAAATTCAGTATTTAAAACTGGGACATGAGTTTGTTTTAGCTTTTGAAAGAGTCGATTCCAAGAGTTGAAAGTCTACAACCGTTCATATTGAGTCTACTTTGAGTCTTCATGTGTCACCACCCAAGTTACCAACCTTAGGGATCATGATGGCGCCTAATACCACACTTGCTAGGCAAGCCAATGTTAAAACTTATTTAATTATCCTCTCTTAAGATTTACCTGTACACCACAGAACAATATAAACATAAAACTAAATCATTACTTTCCAACGTATAACTTCATGAATAAAATAATAATCGAATAAATAGGCCGAGCC
Organism: Nicotiana knightiana; assembly: GCA_005239525.1. NCBI lineage: Eukaryota > Viridiplantae > Streptophyta > Magnoliopsida > Solanales > Solanaceae > Nicotiana > Nicotiana knightiana. Next base: position 6,297 of record ML434660.1, on the reverse strand, counting down.
ACGAACTAAATATATAACCATAAAACTACCCCAGGGTCTGGTGTCACAATTCACGAACTACTAAGAATACTAAAAACAATGGGCTGAAAGAATTATGTATTTAATTTGAATGAAATAAAACAGTGTATGAAATTAAGAGAAGATTCCAGGAATCTGCGGACGCCAGCAGATCTACCTCGTGTCACCGAGAAAATACATAGCTATGTCTCGAGCTTAACACTGACCAGTACCTGGATCTGCGCAAGAAGTGCAGAGTGCAGTATCAGTACAACCGAACTCATGTACTGAGTAAGTGCCGAGCCTAACCTCGATGAAGTAGTGACGAGGCTACGGCGGGACATTTTATAAAATAGCTTGTAAGCAACATATAATACAACAAGAAAGAAATAATAATAATGGACTCGATAACTAGTAACTTGCCACAGTAAATAAAACAACTCGGATAACTCTTTTCAGCTATCAACTGTAATTAACTCCTTAAAATTTCCAAGTTTCAAATTAAATCACAATAAAATCAGAGTATGAAAACCTTTTTAATAAAACCGGAGTTTTCCAAATCCTTATTTTTGAAAATCAGTAAAACATAATTATTCTCCCTTACCGCTCCTTGTTGCGGCGCGCAACACGCTCCCACCTGTCCACCCTTATTTCTCCTCCCTATATACCCTTATTTCTCCTGTTGCGGCGTGCAACCCGATCCCACCTGTCCACCCTTATCACTCTTTGTTGCGGCGTGCAACCCGCTCCCACCAGACATATCATATCAATTTATTTATGAAATACTTTGACAATTCAGGCCAAGTCTTTCACAATATTTTTGTATCAACAATTGTAAACAGAAGCTGTATTCATAAACTTCATCAATTATCATTTCACAACGAAACGAACCGGAAATTTATATACATATCGGAAAACTGACATCCAGCTCAATACTTATGTAACATAACAAAACCAAGAGAATAGCCAACACTTCCAAAATACTTGAAACAATACTTAACAATAAGTTAACGAATCCAAGTCGACATACAAACATCAATGATTATGAAACAATCAAACCCGGAAGCAAATAATTGGAAACAGGGAAAGGGATCATGTTAAACAGACAATTTGGTGGTGCATAGATACTCGTCACCTCACCTATACACCACACACATGCAAATTCACATAGTATTTAAGTTGGAGATTCCTATTCCCTCAAGTCAAGGTTAAACCAAGCACTTACATCGATGTCACAAACAAATCACTGCTCTAGCACAACTTTTCCTTTAGAATTTGTGTCACGACCCGAATCCTAACCCAGGTCGCGATGACGCCCAACACCGCAATCAGGCAAGGCAACCATTATCTACTAGTGAGTTTCATGTAGTTTACCAAAAAAACATTTTCAACACTTGCTTAACTTAGTTTTGAGACATTAAGTAGAAATGGATAACTTAGTCAACTTTATACAAAATAAATAATCATGAAGTCATAATTTATGATTTACATTCCAAAAATAAAGTCTACTTGCGTGTGTGCCAGGAACTAGTGTCACAAGTCTACAGGCATCTACTAGAATAATATCAAAAGAATGAAAGTCTGTCCTACTGTCTGAGTAAGTATAGACATAAATAACAAAAGAATAGCTCCAAAGTGCCGCTGGAAGTCGCCAAGAGGAGCAGCTCACCGTGAAGCCTCGACCAGTCTAACTCACGAACGAGCTCCGGATTGGAACCCAGATGCACCTGCCTCAGAACCTGTACAATTAAGTACAGAGTGTAGCATGAGTACATAAACAATATGTACCCAGTAAGTATCCCGCCTAATCTCGAAGAAGTAGTGACAAGAGGTCAACTTGACACTTACAAGGGTCCAAACAGTATATTTAGGCGATAATTTAAAAGAGGACAACAAGTAAGCATATATGGTACGGAAATAAATATCGAATCGTAATAAAATCCAAATACGTGGTGAAACAACAAATTAAAAGTTTTCAGTTCGATCTTCCAGGAAATTTCACAGCTCAATAGACATAAAAACATCAGGCAAATAGCATGCGCATAGTGGAATAAGGACATCCGGCCTGGGCCAACATAATAATAATAACTCTGCACTTCTGAAGGGTCGAACGACGCGAATCATAGATGCATCTATTAACCTGCCGTGGCATACGGGCCGCTTCCATGAGAGTAGGGGAAATAATCACTCCGCTCGCGGGATATAAATTGCGAAGCGGTCGCATGCAAACACAACATCTTTCTTTCAATCCTTTCCAAATAACAATTCTTTTAAAACATCAAATTATCGGTTTTCTTAAAACAAAGTTGCATCAAAGCATATAACTCAATTTAATGGAATTCACATGGCATGGTGTGGGACTAACTACCCGAACATAACAATAATAGTCACTACGCACGGGCTCTCGTCACCTCGCACGTACATAGTCCCCCACAAACAATAACACATAATCATTTAATTCTCCTATGGGTAAAATTCCCTCTTACAAGGTTAGAAAGGAGACTTACCTCGCGTCAAGTCTACTTCCCGGGTCAGGAACGCGCCTGAAACTCCAAATTCGTCGCCCACAGACTCAAAACTAGTCAAATATTATATAAACAAATCAGTCTATACTCCAAAGTCCTTAATTCTCCTACTTAAATGATCATTTCAACCTAAATTGGGAAAATCCTAAAATACACCTCCGGGCCCACATGCTCGGATTCTGGAAATTTTTGAAGGACACTATCACCCATGGCCTAAGGATCAATAATATACAGTTTTTGTATAATTCCTCAACACATTTCTTGGTAATTTTCCCATTTTTGTCAAAAACCTAGATTCTACTCTAACCCATGGTTTCCACTAATTGTTGTGTTAATCTACCTAAGAATTCAAGTATAAAGCTAAATTTATAGTAGTAATTACTGACCTTACAGTAGCTTGGTCGAATACCCTCCTTGCATTCTCTCAAGATCGCCCAAACAAGAAGAATAGTGTTCAAAAAGGGCTAAGTTCCGTATTTAAAACGGAATTCACTGCCTACAGGCTTTTCGCACATGCGGTTCGAGGACCGCACCTAAGATCTCGCATATGCGAGAAAAATATTGCATCTGCGGAGAAGGGGAAGGGGGCCTGGCTTCGCACCTGCAGAGCGGAGTCCGCACCTGCGGCTCTGCTTCTGCGAAAAGGGGTCTGCATTTGCGGAAATGGGCAGCTCCTTCAGGAGTCACACTTGCGACGCTGGGACCACAGAAGCGGTCTCGCACCTGCGACTTGACCTTCGCAGGTGCGGTCGCACCAGATCTGGTGCACCAACAATCATTTAAGGCTGGTTTTTGCCTCGCTCGATGCCCGAATGGCATCTGGGCCCACCCGAGACCCCGTCCAAATATACCAACAAGTCCTAAATCATAGTACAGACTTGGTCGAGCCTTCGAAACGTCCAAAACTACGCTAAATCTAAAAATCATACCCCAAAACCTATTGGATTAAACTTAAGAACTTTAAGTTCTTGAATTCGCTTTCAATACGCCGAACCTACCTATACTACTCGGAATGACACCAAATTTTGCAAACAAGTCATAAATGACATTATTCCCGGTGTCGAAATTCCGTTTGGATCTCGATAACACAAAAACACGTTACAAACCTCAAGTTTGAACCTAAGGAAACCTTAATTCACTATTAGGCGCCGAAACGCCTCCGGGTCATCCAAAACCCATTCTGAACACACGCCCAAGTCCGAAATCATCATACGAACCTACCGGAATCTTCGAATCTTGATTCCGGGGTCGTTTACTAAAAATGTTGATCGAGGTCAAACGTGGCCTTTAGGCCAAACTTAGGGAGCTAAGTGTCCCTATACTACTCCAAACTCCTCCAAACCTCAAACCACACGTCCCCGCAAGACATAAATCAGTAGAAGAAACTACAAGAAGTTTCATTTAAGGGCACGGAATCCTAGAAAACACAAAATGACCGGTCGGGTCATTACATTCTCCACCTCTTAAACAAACGTTCGTACTCGAACGGGTCCAGAATCATACCTGGAGTGCTGAATAAGTGTGGATATTTACTCCGCATGTCCTCCCCGGACTCCCAAGTCGCCTCCTCAACCGGTTGGCCCCTCCACTGGACCTTTACTGCGGAAACCCTCTTGGACCTCAACTGGCGATTCTTCCTGTCAATGATAGCAATTGGATCCTCCTCGTAGCCCAACCTCTCATCCAACTGAATGGTGCTGAAATCTATCACGTGAGAGAAGTCAGTGTGATACCTTCGGAGCATGGATACATGAAAGACTGGATGAACCCCTGATAAACTAGGAGGTAAAGCAAGCTCATAAGCTACCTCTGCAACTCGTCTCAACATCTCAAATGGGCCTATAAACCTCGGGCAGAGCTTTCCCTTCCTCCCAAACCTCATAATACCCTTCATCGGCGAGACCTTTAACAGAACCTTCTCGCCCTCCATAAATGATACATCACGAGCCTTCTGATTCGTGTAACTCTTCTGTATGGACTGTGCTGTGTGAAGTCTCTCCTGAATCAACTTCACCCTCTCCAAAGCATCCTTCAACAGATCGGTTCCATATAGCTTAGCCTCTCCAGGATCAAAACACCCGATGGGAGAACGACATCGTCGACCATACAAGGCTTCAAATGGAGCTATCTCAATGCTGGACTGATAACTATTATTATAAGCAAACTCGGCCAAAGGCAAGAACTGGTCCCACTGTCCTCCAAAGTCAATCACACATGCTCTGAGCATGTCCCCCAATATCTGAATTGTCCGCTCCGATTGCCCGTCGGTCTGAGGGTGGAATGCTGTGCTGAGCTCTACCCGGGTGCCTAACTCACTCTGTATGGCTCTCCAGAAGTGCGAGGTGAACTGAGGACCTCGATCTGATACAATGGACACAAGCACACCGTACAACCGAACTATCTCCTGAATGTAGATCTAGGCCAACCTCTCAGATGTATAAGTAGTAGCTACTGGAACGAAATGTGCCGACTTGGTTAACCTGTCCACAATGACCCAAACCGCATCAACCTTCCGCAAAGTCTGAGGCAATCCAACTACAAAGTCCATGGTGATGTGCTCCCATTTCCATGCATCTGCTGAAGTAGGCCTTCTAGCCTCTGATGCTCATACTTAACCTGCTGGAAATTTAGACATCTAGCCACATACTCCACTATGTCTTTCTTCATCCGTCTCCACCAATAGTGATTCCTCAAGTCACGATACATCTTCGTAGCACCAAGATGAATAGAATACCATGAACTATGAGCCTCTTCTAGAATCCTCTCCCTCAGGACATCAACATTGGGGACACACAAGTGACCCTGAAGCCTCAGAACACCATCTTCGCTAATGGAAACCTCCTTGGTACCACCATGTACAACTGTTTCTCGAAGCTCTGCTAGGCGCGTATCATCAAACTGCTGAGCCTTGATATCCCTCAATAATGAAGACTGAGCAGCCACACGTGCGAGAACTCGGCTGGGCTCTAAAAGGTCTAACCTCACCAGGCGATAGCCAAGGACTGAATGTCCAAAGCTAGAGGTCTCTCCTCTGCTGAATGAAAGCCAAACTACCCATATTCTCTGCCTTCCTGCTTAAGGCATCTGCAACCACGTTTGCCTTGCCCGGATGATAAAGAATGGTGATTTCATAATCCTTCAGCAACTCAAGACACCTACGCTACCTCAAATTAAGATCCCTCTGCTTGAACTAGTGCTGCAAACTGCGGTGATCTATATAAACCTCACAAAGAACCCCATAGAAGTAGTGCCTCCAAACCGTAAGAGCATGAACAATCGCCGCCAACTCCAGATCATGCACAGGGTAATTTTTCTCATGAACCTTCAGTTGTCGTGAAGCATATGCAATAACTCGCCCCTCCTACATCAACACACAACCCAAACAACTGGGTGAAGCGTCGCAATAAACCGTATACATCCCAGAACCGGAAGGCAACACTAGAACTGGTGCTGAGGTCAATGCTATCTTGAGATTCTGAAATATCGCCTCACACTCGTCAGACCATCGAAATGGGTCATTCTTCTGAGTCAATCTAGTCAGAGGAGCTGCAATGGATGAAAAAACCTCCACAAATCGGCGATAATAACCTGCTATACCCAAGAAGCTCCAGATCTCTGTAGCTGAAGTAGGGTGTAGCCAACTCTGAACTGCCTCAATCTTCTTAGGATCAACCTTGATACCTGATCACGTTCAACTATGTCTTATAGAAAGACTAAACGGGCGTTGCAAATATAAATCTGGGGTATTACACCTAAAGTCGATCCCACAGAGAAT
>ML434656.1:0-39108 GCA_005239525.1 Nicotiana knightiana | reverse complement strand
ATGTGCGTTAATGATAAAAATACACTTTGTATGTGCATAATGGAGTCTATTTCATGTGTAGGTGAATTGGAGATGGAAGCCGAGCTAAATGGATGCATAAACGTCGAAAATACGCTCAAGAGGCGAAGAGGAGTGCACCGGGCTATAGCCGGGCGTTTGGGCTGTAAAGCCTGGCCACACTAGGCTTTAGCCAGGCGTTTGGGCTATAAAGCCTGGTGAGGCCAGGCGTTATCCAGGACTTAGAGCCATAACGCCAGGCCTGGCCTGGCTTTATCCAGGCGTTAGGGCTGTAAAGCCAGGTCCCTGGTCTGGTTCAATCCGAGTTTTGAAGATTTTAAGTGTTTCCCGGTTTGAATAGAAGTCTCCTACACGTCTAGGGTTTGTCCAAAACATATAAATAGACCCAAAAACACAACTTGAAGGGGGATATTCCATTAGAGACAAGAGACTCTTGTGGAATACTACTCAGAGAAGCAAAAGATTGATTTTTACAGCTTTTATTCATTACTTTGTAGTTTAATTATGCAAGTTATTTTAGAGTTGATTATTATGAGCATGAGTAGCTAATTTTCTTAATCTAGGGTTTTGGTGGAACCCGTTGAGGATGAACTTATTGTGATATTAATATAACTTTGATTGGTTGATTAAACTCTTTTTGTTCAACTACGTTCTTGTTGTAGTTGATTGAAGGGCCCTCAATTAGCTGTTCCTATTTATTATGTATCTACTTGAGAGAGAGTGCATATTTAGATAGTTGTTTGAACAACACCACTCCCAGAGTATAGACGAAAGTCATAACCGAGGGTTTAGAGTTTGGATTAGACATAACGATACTTCGGGTGCAATCTAAAGTGAACTGTAATGCAAACTAGCTAGTGTAACTTGAGAGAGTGCGTCTACTAAATTATCATAATTACTTGAGAGAGATTTATGGTAGATAGAGCGATCATGATTGATAGAGGCAACTAATCAATCTATAAGAATTATCCAAGAAGGAAGTTCACCAACGGGGGAAACCATAACCTTAGACCTTTAATATAATTGTTTACACCATATTGTTAGTTAATTGTTAGTTTATTAATTTTGTCAGTAGAAATAGTAAAACATCACCAATTGATATTCAAAAGTCTTGAGAGAATTGATTAAATAAAAGTTGTGTATTCTAAAGACTTGATTGATACGTTAATTCCCTGTGGGATCGACTCTGGGCATAATACCCCAGATTATATTTGCAACACCCGCTTAGTCTTTTATTAGACATAGTTGAGCGTGATCACATAACTTTTCAATTGGCGAATAATTCAGCTCATTTGGTGTCATCATCCTGCTCAAGTAGTAAAGGGAGTTTTCTTTCTCTTCACTATTTTCTTGGGCCAACAGTGCTCCAACAGACCTTTCTTGTGCTAAAATGTATAGTATCAACGGCTTTCCAAGTATAGGGGCTGCCAAAATCGGATATTTCATCAAGTAGGATTTAATGCTCTCAAAGGCATTGCTACACGCTTGGTCCCATTTGAAAGGGACACCTTTCTTCATAAGGCGGTTGAATGGTTGGCACCTCCCAGCTAGGTTTGAGATGAATCTCATAAGGTATGCTAGCTTTCCTTGCAGACTTTTCAATTCATGAATATTGCGGGGCTCAGGCATGCTCACTGAGGATCCTCCATCAACGAATATTCGATTTACCCTTTCATCACACATATAGCCAACCAGGTACAATGGGCGGTTATGAGGAGTGTCACCTAGCAGAAGATCATGAGAACTACATATTGTTTACACCATATTGTTAGTTAATGAGGAGTGTCACCTAGCAGAAGATCATAAGAAGGAAGTTCACCAACGGGGAAACCATAACCTTAGAACTTTATTATAATTTCTTACACCATATTGTTAGTTTATTAATTTTGTCAGTAGTAAAACATCACCAATTGATATTCAAAAGTCTTGAGAGAATTGATTAAATAAAAGTTGCATATTCTAAAGACTTGATTGATACGTTAATTCCCTGTGGGATCGACTCTGGGCATAATACCCCAGATTATATTTGCAACACCGCTTAGTCTTTTATTAGACATAGTTGAGCGTGATCACATAACTTTTCAATTGGCGAATAATTCAGCTCATTTGGTGTCATCATCTTGCTCAAGTAGTAAAGGGAGTTTTCTTTCCCTTCACTATTTTCTTGGGCCAACAATGCTCCAACAGACCTTTCTTGTGCTGAAATGTATAGTATCAACGGCTTTCCAAGTATAGGGGCTGCCAAAATCGGAGACTTCATCAAGTAGGATTTAATGCTCTCAAAGGCATTGTTACACGCTTGGTCCCATTTGAAAGGTACACCTTTCTTCATAAGGCGGTTGAATGGTTGGCACCTCCCAGCTAGGTTTGAGATAAATCTCATAAGGTATGCTAGCTTTCCTTGCAGACTTTTCAATTCATGAATATTGCGGGGCTCAGGCATTTTCAAGATTACATCTACTTTAGCTTGATCTATTTTAATCCCTAGATGTCGGATAATGAAACCCAGGAAATTTTCGGAGGTAACTCCAAAGGCGCATTTTAATGGATTCATCCTAAGTTGGTATCTCTGGAGCAACTCAAATACCATTCTCAGGTCTTTCAAGTAGTCGCTTTTCTTTCTTGATTTCACAACCACTTATCAACATAGCATTCGACATTCTTGTGGAGAAGGTCATCAAAGATATTCTGCATAGCTCTTTTGTAAGTAGCACCAGCGTTCTTCAAGCTAAAAGACATTACCTTGTAGCAATAAATACCCTTGGGGGTACAGAATGCAGTAAGCTCTTCATCTTTTGGCGCCATGAGAATTTGGTTATAGCCTGATGAACCGTCTATAAATGAAATTGCCTCGTACCCAGTAGTAGCATTGATCATCAGTTCTGGAATGGGAAGCAGGAACTCATCTTTCGGACACACATTGTTAAGATCCCTAAAGTCAACGCACACTTGAATCAGTGCCAAGGTTAACTTCTTTTAAGACATCAACTGTCGTCTTCACTCCTTCTTTAAGTTCAGGCAGAGCATCTTTCGCATCTTCATCTTCTTGAGGGTCCCCATCGTTGAAGTATATGTGATAGTATGGTGAAACATCCTACAATTCTGCATTATCCTCCATTGAAGATGGAACACCGTCTCGCCTTGTATAGTGACATGATACGAAGAACCCACACTTTCTTCGTTGTCATCACGTTATATAGTGTAGACTACAGTGTATGACTTCACTTTCAGTACTTCATCACAAGAAACCATGACTTTTGTTTGTCGCCTCATTCTAGAAGGAACCAAACTTTGGAAATCTTTAGAGATCTTATGGATTTTTGGCGGAGGGGGTGTTCTTGTATTTTGATAACTTCTCTGGAACTTATTCCCCTTCTTTAATGGACCCAATCTCTCAAATAGGGAAGTTCTTACAGTTGATTTTCCAAGTATGTCAAAGACGGAAGGCCTGTTAGAAGCGACAAATTCGTCTTCTACAGTGATATAATTGCTACTCGCCCTCCTTATTGAGATGCGCAATGGTGACGGTTGCTTGTATCCCAATCCTTCACGTGGTTTCCTCGTCGCAGCTTCTGATGGGAGCTTCCCTAAATTTGACGGCTCATCGGGATTGTATCCAGCTTTCACAAATATCTTGTAAGCGTTAGGATCAAAACCTTCATTTGTTCTCTTTGTAGGGACAACATTCTGCAAATCATTTTGGGCTACAAACCCTGCAAACGGCTTCGAGAACAACTTTACTGCCTCAATTCATTTTACCGGAAGAGTTAACTCCTTTAGCGTGTGTGTTTGGGGATTAGATAATTCGCCCTCGTATTTCTTCCTTTTAGGGATATATTGGAGCTTAGGGATTACTTTCTTGCCATAAGATGCAATATCCCCTCTATGAGATTTATTCACGTTGGGTTGTACCTCCTCAGTAACGGCTTTGGCTTTACCAATAGTCACCTCAGCTCTTTTGGTTATAGGCTCGTCATTCTTGCTTTTCATGCCATCGTCAACTTTTAGCTCCTTCACAATGCGATTCTTCAAGTATAACTTTGCATCGGCGAAGTGTGACTCTACCTCGGTGAATGGCTCATCATCAGTAACTATCTTCTTCTCGACTTCACCCTCGTAGTATTTTAAACATTGATGGTAGGTAGATAGAACTACTTTATTCTCATGTATCCAAGGCCTTCCAAGCAAAACATTGTATGAAGTCTTCGCATCGATCACATGCATCCATGCACTTGATTGCATATCTTCAATAGTGATTCCCAGCCTGATCGTGCCTATGGCTCTTTGCCCCCTTGGTTGAATCCTTGGATCATCATACGACTTTCTGAGAGTTCGTTCATGGGAATACCAAGTTCTTTCACAATGCGAATTGGCAAAATGTTCATTGAGGATCCTCCATCAACGAAAATTCGATTTACCCTTTCATCATGCATCTAGCCAACTAGGTATAATGGGCGGTTATGAGGAGTATTCAAGTGGAGGAATTCAAGCCTCAACGCATATGGCATGTTGACCGTCTTCAACTTTGTAGTTCTCAAGTAATTCTTCATCTTTACTTTCTTTAAAACTACATAATTCATCTGGACTGAATGAGCTAAATGTGATAGAGACTTGGTTTGAACTTGCTTTCTCATCTTCAAGCACGATCTTCTTTTCACGAGCCAAGTCCATAACTTTGTCCTTGAAGATAAAGCACTTCTCCTGAGGGTGGCTCACAAGTTGATGATATTTGCAGTAATTTGGGTCATCAATTTTCCCAGCTTCATTTGATCGCTTCATCTCCGGAAGCTCAATGAGATTTAACTCGAGGAGTTCTTCAAAAATAGCTGGCACATCAGAATCCAGAAATGGGTACTCTTTCTCTTGCGTTTCTTTTAGATTTAACTTTCCACTTGGATTATCTTGAAATGAAGTGGATTTCATACTCTGCTTTTTGCTCACTTTCGTCGTGAACTTCATAGGTGATGTGTTTACATTCATAGCTTCTTTGTTTTCAGATCTTGGTTAAACTTGCTCCGTTATCTAACTTCTTGCTTGTTGTTCCCTTTGCGAGGTTCATAGATGGGCAATCTTTCATTTCCAGCGGAGGCCATGCTCAATTCTATGTCATAGGCACGTCTTCAAATGTGCTAGGCTTGATACCTTGCAAGATGTAACGCAATACCCAATGCATACCTTGGATGCACATCTGTATGCCAGAAGCTTCACTAAGCCTGTCTTTACAGTTGAGGCTTACATTCCTCCAACGATTGATAAAGTCGATAACTGGTTCACTCTTCCATTGACGAGTATTTGTGAGTTCCACCATGCTCACAGTGTGCCTTGTGCTATAAAAGAGATTAAGGAACTCTCGTTCTAGTTGATCCTAGCTATCAATAGATCCTACCTCGAGGTATGTATACCAATCAAAAGCATTTCCTTTTAGCGAGCGAATAAACTGTTTGACGAGGTAATCTCCATAAGTCCCAGCGTTGTTGCATGTCTCAACGAAGTGCGCCACATGTTGCTTTGGATTTCCTTTACCATCAAACTGTTGAAACTTTGGAGGTTGATAGCCAGCATGCATTTTCAACATATCGATCCTTGCATTGTACGTCTTTGTGTATGTGAGGGAAGACTTGGTAGCAACTTCATACTTGCTTTTAATAGTTCCTTCGATGAACTCCTTCAGTTGATCGATTGGAATCATCCCTTCCGAAGAGACTGGAATTTCCTTAGTGGATGCAACTTGTCGTGAGGGAGGATCAATCTCTTGAACTTTTAGGAGTTTGCCAGGTGCATGGGTGGATTCTTCTTCCATCAAGATTCCCACCCTATCTATTTGCTTGTCGATTCCAGCATCTTGATTTTGCATGCACTTGGTCAAGCTAGCGATTGCTTCCGTCAAGTTTGTCAACTGTTCCTCCACAGATGAAGTGTTTGTCACCATGGCTTGCATGATTGTCATGGACGATGGAGAGTAGCATGGATTTTCACACAGATTGATCCTTGATTGGCTCACGCTATGTGGTGTAAGTGGGGAGGATCCATCACTTGAAGCATCATCATTTTCTTTCACAGTAGAGTGCTTGGATCCGGAGAGGTCAAGCAGAGCAAGAGTTTTCTTGATCTTTTCAGCAACATCACTTCCTCCTCTGGGTGCATTTGTGGAAGATCTTGCTCCTTTTGAGGATGAAGATTCGAAAACAGGGGTAGATGCGGACGACACTTGGTGTGTTTGTTGTCCTAAAGAGCTTGCTTTGCTCCTCGTAACTGGTCCAAAGCTTCCAAAGGTAACTTCTAGTATGTTTTCCACATCAGCATAGAACCTGGAATTAGCAGCCTTGGCGGAAGTTGAACGGGAGTTGATTTTCTGGGCAGCCATTTCGTTGTTCTTGAGCTTTGATGATTGAAAAGTTGAGATGAGAGGTAGAGATTGTCCCACTGGGCGTGCCAGAATTTGTCAATAAATTACGAATTTGAAAATAAAATCAAGACCGAAAAATATCGCAACAATCGTAGTATTTTATTTCGAATATTTGAGTGTACAATATCTATGAATCCTCTGATTCTTCTTTTCAACAGTAAATAAAAGAGCCTCCGAGCTTAATCTCGAATTTTATTTTCTTTTAGTCCAAGTGCTTGAAGTTTGATCTTGATCTTGACGTACTTTTAATCCAAGGGCTTGCAGCTTGTTCTTGAATCTTCGTCTTGATCTTTTAAATCCTTAGAACACTTGAATACTTGTAGCTTTTAGAGAAATCCGTATCGTTTGATCCACGAGCTCCCTCTTGCTTCTTGTTATAACTTCTGCTCCTTTTCTGGGTTATGGAGACCCATATTTATAGTTTTGGAAGGGAGAATTGTGATAAGAACAAACTCTTTCCGACCAATCAAATCGAAGTCTGACATGACCACATTTGATTGGCCAGAACATGTCACTTGCACACGTGGCGCGATTTTATTAGTCTTTTAATGCGACTTGGCATGCCTTGTCATTTTTGACACGTGGCATGGTCCTATTGGCTCTTCCATTCAACGTGGCGCGCCACGTCATTTGACACGTGGCACCAAACTGGACCTCTAGGAAGATGATATATTGGGCCTAATAAAGTGGGCTCATCAATTTAGCCCAACTAAATGGGTTAGCCCAACGGATTAAGACTTATTTATTTAACCCATATATATTGAACTTATATAATTAATTCAATTATATTAACCCATAATATTTATTTAGACTAATATATTTAAAATGGTCCAAATAATTTTGTTGATTTTATATTCAATAAAGTTTGAATGCCTACATATGGTACCTGATCTCTTCTTTTAACAACAACAAGCATTCTTTATAAAACTAAAAGAAAAGGCAGAAAAGAAGCGAAGTATAACATAAAAATGATCAAAGAAACCTTGGGAAATGGGGAAAGACTTGGGGATTGAGACTTGAGAGACCATAATATTGCTATTTTGAGATCATAGCTCAACGGCTATTCATCTAACCACTTTTCCAAGCTTTTGCATTACTGTTGTGTTGTGTTAATTTTTTTTTTTTTTTTTACCTTACAGAAACGAACATTCTTAACGTCTGAACAAAGTCTAAGCTCGACAATTGCTTTTCATGCATGTTTCCCCCAACTTAACCTATATGGGGGAGCTGAGTGTCCCGAGTGGGTTCGGTCGAACCCAGTAATTTTGGTTCGAATCATGCAGAGGCGGTGCTAAAATTTGAAGTTTATGAGTTCGGAATTCTAATTCTTTTAAGTTACTGAGTTCTAAATTAATAATTTGTACGTATTCAATGGATTTCTTAAGATAAACACAGAGTTTGGATCAAAGCTACACTGAACCCATACACGAAGAGCTAGCTCCATGCCTAGAACCATGTAGTTGTCTGAAAATATTCATTGTATATATATAAATTATTAATTTATAACCCAATAGCTTAAAACGATTAGAATCTCAAACCCATAAACTTGAAATTCTGGCTCCGTCTCTGCCTATATGCATATTTTCTACTTACCTATACATACACATATATATATTATATAAATTAGGAGAGTGAAATTTTGACACTTTAAATATAGTTTAACTTGTGATAGCATGTTTGTTATAATTTTTAGTACTCAGGTTACTAATTAATATTTATCATAAGGATATATCTTTATTTATCTTACAAATAATTAGATTGTGCAGATAAATTTGTACACCGTCATCACTGCATATAGTACATGAACTCATTTAGATATATATGGCTTTGTTGGCTTGAATGTGACCTTGTGTCCACTGTCCAGAACAAAAGACTTTTGCTTCATAATCACGATTCGCTTTTTTGTTGAAATTGAAAGGCTTGATTAGTTTGTTGAAGAATGGAGAATAACGAGGAAAAGAAAGAGAGAATTGATGAGAAAGCTTTATCAAAGTGTTGATTCAAAGCTGCATATTGTTTGTATTATTCATTTACTGCCTTATATATGAAGATGCTATGAAAATACGATAACACAAATTAGCCTTTCCCTTCGTGATTCCCTCTCAATAAGTTATTCCTTCATTCTAAAACTCTTACCCTTATTTTAGACTTTCCATATTTTTTCATAATTAAATTTAGTCGATTTCGAATTTCTAAATATTATGAAAATAATTGATGATTGTTCCTAATTATAAAAACAATTAAAATGATTATTTTGTCCATTATGAAATTTATTTTTAAAAGGTAAAAAAGACGAACAATATTTCTTTGTGGGTTTTTGTGCTTTTAATATACTAGCTTTAAGATACGTGCGTTGCATGTGTGCTTAACGTCAATCATAAAATATTTGTACAGAAAAAATATGTAAATCAAGTTATCAAATGCTTAAGTTTTAAAATTTTGATTAATATTTTACGTTAAATAACTTCTTACATAAAAACGTATAGGGAGTTGTTATTTGTTTAAGTGAATACTAAAAGAAAAGAAAATAATTAATGTCAACTCACTTAAATATATACTGTCTTCTAATGTTTTATCCTTATTTTTTAACGTTTGCATTTTTAACAGTTTGACTCTTAGTTCGATACTATAACTGATTTATACGACGAATTTCGAAAAGAATAATTTGGATTCTTGCAAATTAGTTAAATCAAAGATTTTTTTAGTTAAGTAGGACTTAATATTTGTTTTTAACATTAAGGAGAATATTTGTTTTTTGTTAATACAAATTTTAATATTGGCTCATTTCAAGTTTTAAATATTTAACTGTAATTATAAATTTTATCCAATAAGAATTCTATGTTCAGTATATTAAAAAAATTGCTATGACATATCACTTTTGCATTTTTATGTTAGTACAACCATTACTGTTATTGAATCTTACCAATATTTCTCTTTCTTTTATATTCTTAAAATTAAAATATTTTTTTAGTTAAGCTTGATACTTGAATTTTAAAAATAAAAAAAATCAGAATTGACACTACTTCAATTTCACAAATTACGATACTTCATTTTTAGTTTTGGCAAGAACACATTAAACCTTAGACACTACTTAAGTTATTCCGTAAAAAATTTATTTGAAAAGTTATATATTCTTAAGCCCATTATAGAAAATACAAATAGACACTACTAGAAATTCGCTAATTAGCGATCACAAAAAGCGATCAAAGTTGGTCTTTTATCTCAATATACCGACCAAAACGCGTCCAAACACGCTTGGTCGATATATTGGTTGTCCTTTTACCTTAGCGACCAAAGTTGGTCGCTAAGGTAAAAGGACCAAATATTCAGTGCAAACATATAGCGACCAACTTTGGTCGGTATAATATTTTAATAATATAAATTTACCGACCAAAGTTGGTTTGTATATATAAATTAGGGTATTTTTTTAATTATTATAATTTAAAAATTAGCGACCAACGTTGGTCTCTAAATTAAAATATATAGTATTTTAAAAAATATATAGTTAACAATCTGGGTTCATAAGCAACCAACTTTGGTCGCTTACTTTTAATTTTTTAACTTTTTTTTACATAAGCGACCAAGGTTGGTCGCTAATTTCCAGGATTTTAAAAAAAAAAAAATCTGGGTTCATTAGCGACCAAAGTTGGTCGCCAATGTTTAATTTTTTAATTTTTTTTAGATAATAGCGACCAACCTTGGTCGCTAATTTCCAGAAGAAGAAAAAAATGTATAGGTAAGCGACCAACTTTAGTCGCTTTTCTGGGTAATAATTTTGGCATAAAAAGCTTGTTTTGGTAGCTACACCACCTGCCAGCATACCAAAACCCTAAATAACAATATTCAATACATACAATACAATTTCAATACCAAAATCTCCACAACAACCCAACAACAACACTACAACAACAACAACAACAACAACAATAATAAACAAACAATAATAACACAATTCAAAAAACACATTAAAGCCAACAAATTAAAGCTCAATAGAAATGCCACGACCCAACATCCATAAGGTCGTGATGGCGCCGGACACCGCTGTCAGGCAAACCAATCATTAAATAGTTAAGCTAAATTTTCTGTTTTAGCATTTTTGAAATCATTACCTTTCACTTTAACACGTAACAACTAAATAAAATCCATTAAGTAAAAATAACAGTCTAATACTCCATTTTAATAAAGTACATCCCAACACAGCCCAGAACCCGGTGACACAAGTACATGAGCATTTTCTAAGAATTTTACAAATTCTACAAAGCTTGTCCGAAATACAAATTGGACAAGGAGTAAAAATGAAACTACAATACATAGAGGAAGACTCTGTCGACTGCGGGTCGTCTCCGAGTGATGCAGCTCGTCTAAGTCTCCAAGTCAGCCATATTGCTATGAAGGTACCTGTGCAACAAAATGCACAACAAGTGTAGCATGAGTACGAAAATAACGTGTACTCAGTAAGTATCCCGCCTAACCTCAAAGAGGTAGTGACGAGAGGTCGAATTAAACACTTGCTATAAGTCGGTTAATTATAATCAAGTGAGGTGCTAAGCATGAGTATCATAGACAATTAAATAATAATCAGGGATAAGAAACATCAGACTTATTTCACATTTTACACATCAATTCTTTTTCTCTTTAACTCGCCATTAAAAATTTCCTTAGGCCGATAAACATGTATAAATCACAGGAAATACGCAGCATTTATCATGTGCAAACAAAGTGCCGAGGGTCGAACAGTGCGGACCAACAATAATAAACTGTGCATTGCCGAGGGTCGAACAGCTCGAACCATAGATGCATCTATCTGCCCCGCTCGCGAATCGATCATGCGACGTAGTTATACATAATTACAAGGTTATCCTGCTCGTGAATCATACATGCGACTCAGACACCCATAGTTACACATATTCACACCAATAAATCACATTTTTTTATTAGGAAAATTAGTTGTTCAATAAAGTGATAGAATTCTCCTTTTAATTAACATGAAAATAGTATTTAAAACCTTTCTGGGGGTTTACTTGCCAATTTCAACAGGGTTTCAAACATTATAGATTTATCCGAAACACAATTATCCAAGGAAGAATCAATTCTCTTTCTAAATGACTAAGAAAAGTAAACTCTAACCTTCTTAGGTAATCAATTACTAATTCGATAGCATGAACAGTCTAGTATTAATGGCAAGATCACAAGTACAATACGTAAGGCATGCTAGTGGGTCCTAGACTACCCGGACACAAGCATAATAGTAGCTACGCACGGAATCCCGTCACCTCGTACGTACTTAGCCCCGGCAAATAGTAGCACATAATTATAGTTCACCTATGGGGACAATTCCCCCTCACAAAGTTAGAAAGGAGACTTACCTCGCTCCGAAATTCCATAACCGGCTTCCAAGCCCTTCCGACGACTCCAATTGATGCACAGTGCTTCAAAACTAGCCAAATAACGGGCAAACCTATGAAAATATACCCTAATACTTGTAAAAATTCAGACTATATAAATTCTCATCTCCGCTCGAAGTATTGACCACAATGCCCTTAGGCCCACGTGTCCGGATTCCGAAATTTCTCGAAGATAAACTCTACCCATAGACTTACTAGCTCAAATATACAATTTACTCTAATTTTCATGCTCAAATTCGTGGTTAGAACCCAAATTACCAAATTTCTAGGTTTTTCTTCAAAATCCCAATTTCTACTAATTTCCATGGCCAAATCTATATACAAACCTTGTATTTAACTTAAGATGAGTAGGAACAACTTAACTTGACATAGATGATGGAAATACCCTCTTGAAGCTCTCCAAAAATCGACCAACCAAGAGAAAAATGAGAAAAAATGGTCCAAATCCCGTCTTAAAACACTTACTGCCCAGACGACCCCTTCTATGCGATCGCACTCCCCTTCACGCGATCGCATAAGACAATCTCAAGAGCCCCCAAAATTTCCTCTATGCGATCGCATACAAGACCCAGCGATCGCATATGCCAACCCAGCAGCCTTCACAAATTACCTCTACGCGATTGCAAACAACTCCTCGCATCACATAAGCAAATTCCCAAGGCCTCCAAATCTTCCTTTATGTGATCGCATACACTGCCACGCGATCGCATAGGCCAAATCCCAGCAGCCTCCAATCCTTCTATGCGATCGCATACCCACTCACGCGATCGCACAGAGTAAAAACCTGCTGCACTCACACCAGAAAACTAGCAATCCTCACAAGGTAAGAATCGACCCGTTGAGCATCCGAAACACGCCCGAGGCTCCCGGGACCTCAACCAAACCTACCAGCCAGTCCTAATACATCATTCGAACTTAGTCGAGCCTTGAAATCACATCAAACAACATCGAAATCACGAATCGCACAAAAATTCAAACTTTATGAACTTGAAATTTCCAACTTCTACATCCGATGCCGAAACCTATCAAATCACAACCGATTGACCCCAAATTTTTCACACAAGTCATATTCGACATTACGGACCTGTTCCAACTTCCGGAATCGCATTCCGACCCTGATATCAAAATTTCCACTTCCGGTCGGATTTCTCAAAAACGTTCAAATGTCTATCTTTAGCCAAATGACTTCAAAATAACCTACGGACATCCGAATTCACTTCCGATCGCGCTCCCAACTCCAGAATCACCATATGAAGCTATTCCCAGGCTCGGAATCCCAAACAAACGCCAATAACTCTTAAATGCTTTCCAACCCAAATTTATGAAATTCTTCTAAAACACTAACTTCCACAATATACGCCGAAACGCTCCCATCTTATCCAAAACCCGATCCGGAAAAACGCACAAGTCCGAAATCATCATACGAACCTGCTGGAACCTTCAGATCCTGATTTCGAGATCGTTTACTCAGAATCCCAATCTTAGTCAATTTCTCCAAATTAAGGCTTCCGAAATGAGAAATTTCTTTCCAAATTAACTCTAAACTTCCCGAAATTAAATTCCGACCACACCTACAAGTCATAATACCGGAAACAGAGCTGCTCATGACCTCAAAATGCTGAACGACGCGCTAGAGCTCAAAACAACCGGTCGGGTCGTTACATTCTCCCCCACTTAACATTCGTCCTCGAACGTTCTAAGAATTGCTCTGGAGTTATCTGAAATCACTGTTTAACACCTCGTGCACCTGCCCGTGCTACCACAACTCAGTTGAGCACATTAGCTTGATCAAACCTGAAGATATCCTCTTTTATCCATACAATAAGCTCAGAACCCAGTTCCAACACCTAAAATTTCTCTGCCATACCTATTTCCAATATATAATCACCGTATCAACTACCACACGAGGTACCAAAACATGATTGCATACTTTTGCTGAATTTAGCACCATACACCGCATATTTCATCATCCAATCACAATGGCATTTCCCCGAACTTTAATAGCCAAAATTCCACCACCCCGATGCTCCCAATGCACCTTATGATATATATATATATATACATCCTGCTATAATGCTGACGATACCACCACACGGAGGAGATGTGCAGAAATTCTAACCAACTATAGAGTTAACCAAACATTGAATCCCTCCTTTTTGACTAAAATCATCACCTCCTTACTAACCAAATACTGGCAATTGTCCTATAATATACATCACATAATCTTATCACACCGATCCCAGATTTATAAATCTCGTCTTACCCAGTATGAACTGCTCAGACAACCAATCACCCCAGACATGACCAATAGTCTCACATGATGCCACAATGCGCCAATAGGCCACAATTCGAACATGATACATCAGGAAGGGACTACTCAACTCACGCAACTAATATGGACTTTCCTCGAAAAATAGGAAGTATAACATAAGAAAAATAGATATAGGGAACTGTACTCATCATCACACTATTGCGGCGTGTAACCTGATCCAAATCATAAAATTCACATAAGGAGATATACACGGACCTGAATTGCTCACTATTACAAATTACTGAATACCGGTCACAAGCACGCTAAGTGCAGAATACCAT
This sequence comes from Nicotiana knightiana, assembly GCA_005239525.1. Lineage (NCBI taxonomy): Eukaryota > Viridiplantae > Streptophyta > Magnoliopsida > Solanales > Solanaceae > Nicotiana > Nicotiana knightiana. Next base: position 24,687 of record ML434656.1, on the reverse strand, counting down.
TCTAGGGAGACTGATAGAACTATATGCTACAAAACTCAAGAACATTTGAGGTGCGATATATAATCTGGATCTCAAGAGCCATCCTGCTCACATAACCTCATCACTACGCGGAATCTCAACACATAAGAAATTATCAAGCCGTTTCACAACTCACACGGCACAATCTTAATACCACATGAATTTGACGAAGACGGAACAACACCTGATATTCCAACACCCCTCCTCGAGGAGCGCTATACTGAAATAAACACATCTGACTCGCATGAAGTCCATAATCTTGTTTAAATCCATTCATACACTTCAAGCCGATTCTGCTCGCAATGAACTAGGATGATAGCCTTACCTGGGTCCAAAATAACCTACTTCCTCTCATAACACGCAAGAACAACCATCATAGCCGGGACAACACCCCACAATCCACAACCAGCTGGACCGAACGCCTTCTTGGCATAAATTTTCAAACAAGCAATATTGCACTTCCTTATACTTGGTCTAAATCTTCAATAAATCAGGTGACTACATGTCACACTTATAAAATCTTCCCGTGGTCACGCTCCCACGACCCTCCACGAGGTAACAAGTCTGCACATCCATAGCACCGACCACACTAACACTGCAAAACACATCAAGAACCCATGACCAGGGTACAAGCCTCTTTCACCGAATATCGATTTCAGGTGACACTGAAGATAACACCAGCCTACTCTAAACTTTCAAATCCCTTTTTCCTTGCTCGCCCGAGCTCATGACATCCTTGCCAACACCGAACCACAATCTTGATCCTTACTTCCAATTACATACTGCTTACTGCACCTGCATGCCAATATGAGATAGCGCAAGAATTCCATCATAACTCCTGAACCGCTAACAGGTTAAGCACTTCATCATATAAAGACCTTTTATTTAACTCAATTCAAGAGAACCATCACAACACACGAGTGACTTCTCACAATCACAATACATGCAAATCCTTAAGTAGTAGTATATACCACCATAATCCTTCCAGGATCCGCCTACAGCTGACATGCCATAATACTTGAATGCTTCCAAATAAAATCCATTACGGAGGCCGACAAGCCTCGCACGCACCGGCACAAACCTCATGCATAACTTAATCACATTGAAGGAACTGATCATTGACGTACATGTGCCATTTCAACCATGGATAACCAGTCTATCTTCTTTTAATCATCCTTAATTGCCTCAGAAATAATAGTAACCCCATTCAACTCATAGCAAACTCAATCCTCACTTATCCCGAGTGGTCTTGATTCACGAGACCATGTTGTCTAAATCCCGCAAACCATCTCATACCCCCTGATAATATTTCTACAATCCGGAGTTTATTTCTCTCACTCCTCCAATACTCTTCTGCACACTGAAAAATATCATAGAACACTCCAACCATTTTCCCTTTCTTAGAAATTATACTGAAAAAGCTCAATTCTTAATCATTTTGCTGCTTGAAACCCTTAAACACTGCATTTTTAACCTTCGAGTTTGCTAGGACTGCTATTGAGAGTCACCCACTCTGACTGGCCCTGAATATGATCAACTCCAAGGCTCTTCTAGCGCATGAACATCCTCTCAAGGAAGTACGTGATTGAGTCTCTACCCTTACAACTCGCCTATGCATTAAGCATAAATTCTGAATCCTCCAAAGCCTAACCCTGGTCCAATAGGGCCAACTTTTGCACATATTCGTCAAATCCCATGCACAATCACCATTTTACTCCTTTCCCTTAGCTGCAATAACTTTCCAATACACCGACAATCCGCAACCCCATGAGAACACAATCCTACAACCCATTGCAGGTGGTGGGACTCCCCCACTTAGCCCAAAGCTACTCCTTGCACCACTCTAGACCCTGTTGAGATCCTTTCTCCTTTGTTAGCATGATTTTGCTTAACCAATCCGTCCAGTTTTTCCGAATTCCCCTTCAGCATTCCCTAAATACTCAAATTCTCTAGCACCATTCACACATTCTGCCTCCTACCAAATAGCCACCAGAATCCCTCGGAGAAACTTGTCAACTATGCAACCGCTAACATACTCACAGGAGATAACCCACCTGTGGAAATCACCAACTGAGACCTTCCAACGACGCTGAAATGCACACTCTCTGCAACATCAATACCCCATCCTAAGCCTACTCTCATTCACCAACTTTACCAATCCGTACGCTCTTCATGGACATCTATTGAAAGCGCTACAACATCTTCAAATTCACCGCCACATTGCATCCTTCTTCATTCCTAATAACTCCTCCATCTTGTATCCAACCTTCCTCCGAAATAACCCACATTTCAACTTAAGCTCGTGGACCCAATCACCATCCACTAAAACTCTCAAACTTTCCCTCAAGATAGGCAGCTGTCTTCCCACTGAACTCCTGTGCTACGCTACCACTCTCCCACTTGTTAAACTCATTCCTTTAAACAACTACCTGACTTCCGTTCCTTACATCTGGCCTTTTAGAAAGGGAACCGCCGCCTAGCACTTTTCACATATCTTCCTTCATCGTATGCTGCCCAATTGCTGCCTCAATTCAATATCATTCTCTGTAGTTCTTAATCCAGCAATTCGCCACGACTTCAAACTCTCCGAAGATCATCTATCTCGAGTTGCCTTCATTATCAACACTTATCCAGTACTGAACCACCGCGCCTCACGGTCTCTGACAGCCGCTTCTTCAATACTTCTTCACAATACTCTGACCCCATGCAACTGAAGAAACCATAGCACCGACAAACTTAACATATTCCATTCGATCAGTGACGACGGCATCACATCACAGGTTCATATCCCACCTCACCTGAAAACACCAAGTCTTACGGCTTTATCAATCTAAAACCTGACCATTTATAGTCCAAATGCCTTTCCTCTGCTGGAACTAAATGTTGAAATCTCGAAATCACGCCCTGAGAAGACCTCCCTTCAAGAAATTCATCACCCCCAACATATGGGCAAGCATTCTATCATCATACCGACATCGCGCGATAACCAATCGTAAACATCATCACAACCTGAGCATAACCTCAAGTCCTCATAATCACAACAATTGGCTGAAATAACATATTACTCTTCCGCAGAGCAATGACAATATCCTCAATCAACTTCGCAGGGAGGAACATCCCGCACGATACCTATAGCACCATTTCAATTCCTCAAATTCCTGATTCATAGCGAGCGCTTCGCGACGCGTAAGATTGAGTAGGAAGAAACGTAGGCATAAGCCTCAGAGGAATCAGATCACACGATGAGGAATCAAGAAGGGAAGTACTCCTAATAGCCCTGTAGCCTCTCGAAGATAAGTACAAACGTCTCCGTACCGATCCGCAAGACTCTACTAGACTTGTTCATGACTCGTGAAACCTAAGGGAACCTAGAGCTCTGATACCATGTTGTCATGACCCAAAATCCCTTAGGTCGTGATGGCGCCGGACACCGCTGTCAGGCAAGCCAATCATTAAGTAGTTAAGCTAAATTTCCTGTTTTAGAATTTTTGAAATCATTACCTTTCACTTTAACATGTAACAACTAAATAAAATCCATTAAGTAAAAAATAACAGTCCAATACTTCATTTTAATAAACTACATCCCAACACATCCCAAAACCCGGTGACACAAGTACATGAGCAAATTCTAAGAATCTTACAAATTCTACAAAGCTTGTCCGAAATACAAATTGGACAAGGAGTAAAAATCAAAATACAATACATAGAGGAAGACTCTACCGACTGCGGGTCATCTCCGAGTGATGCAGATCGTCTAAGTCTCCAAGTCAGCCATATTGCTATGAAGGTGCATGTGCAACAAAATGAACATCAAGTGTAGCATGAGTAAGAAAATAACGTGTACTCGGTAAATATCCCGCCTAATACTTGTAAAAATTCAGACTATATAAATTCTCATCTCCGCTCGAAGTATTGACCACAATGCCCTCGGGCCCACGTGCCCGGATTCCGAAATTTCTCGAAGATAAACTCTACCAATAGACTTACTAGCTCAAATATACAATTTACTCTAATTTTCATGCTCAAATTCGTGGTTAGAACCCAAATTACCAAATTTCTAGGATTTTCTTCAAAATCCCAATTTCTACTAATTTTCATGGCCAAATCTATATACAAACCTTGTATTTAACTTAAGATGAGTAGGAACAACTTACCTTGACATAGATTATGGAAATACCCTCTTGAAGCTCTCCAAAAATTGACCAACCAAGAGAAAAATGAGAAGAAATGGCCCAAATCCCGTCTTAAAACACTTACTGCCCAGACGACCCCTTCTATGCGATCGCACTCCCCTTCACGCGATCGCATAAGCCAATCTCAAGAGCCCACAAAATTTCCTTTGTGTGATCACATACAAGACCCAACGATCGCATAGGCCAACCCAACAGCCTTCACAAATTACCTCTACGCTATCACAAACAATTCCCCGCGATCGCATAAGCAAATTCCCAGGGCCTCCAAATCTTCCTTTATGCGATCGCATACACTTCCACGCGATCGCATAGGCCAAATACCAGAAGCCTCCAATCCTTCTATGCGATCGCATATTCACTCACGCGATCGCATAGAGTAAAAACCTGCTGCACTCACACGAGAAAACCATGAATCCTCACAAGGCAAGAATCGACCCGTTGAGCATCCGAAACACGCCCGAGGCCCCCAGGACCTCAACCAAACCTACCAGCCAGTCCTAATACCTCATTCAAACTTAGTCGAGCCTTGAAATCACATCAAACAACATCAAAATCATGAATCACACTAAAATTCAAACTTTATGAACTTGAAATTTCCAACTTCTACATCCGATGCCGAAACCTATCAAATCACAACTGATTGACCCCAAATTTTTCACACAAGTCATATTCAACATTACAGACCTGTTCCAACTTCCGGAATCGCATTCCGACCCCGATATCAAAGTTTCCACTTCCGGTCGGATTTCTCAAAAACGTTCAAATTTCTATCTTTAGCCAAATGACTTCAAAATAACCTACGGACATCCGAATTCACTTCCGGTCGCGCACCCAACTATAGAATCACCATACGAAGCTATTCCCTGGCTCGGAATCCTAAACGAATATCAATAACTCTGAAATGCTTTCCAATCCAAATTTATGAAATCCTTCTAAAACACTAACTTCCGCAATATACACCGAAACTCTCCCGGGTTATCCAAAACCTGATCTGGACATACGCCCAAGTCCAAAATCATCATACGAACCTGCTGGAACCTTCAGATCCTGATTCCGAGTGCGTTTACTCAGAATCCCAATCTTAGTCAATTTCTCCAACTTAAGGCTTCGAAATGAGAATTTTCTTTCCAAATGAACTCTAAACTTCCCGAAATTCAATTCCGACCACACCTACAAGTCATAATACCGGAAACGGAGCTGCTCATGACCTCAAACTGCTGAACGACGCGCTAGAGCTCAATACGACCGGTCGGGTCGTTTCAAGAACTAACAAATTAAACTAACAATACTAAGTTAACGCTTATTACAACTAGTTCAAAATCGATTCTATTTGTCTAGTTAAAAGTATATAAAAGTCAAGGAGTGTTTTGTACAACATCATTATCATCACCGTCATTATCATCACCGTCTGATGAACTTTCATTTACAAGATGGTATAGAGAAGAGTATACTTGTCGAGGACGGGAAGAACGATCACGGGGAGGACGGGAGGAACGATCACGGGGAGGACAGAAGGAACGCTCACGTTCAAATCGAGCCTCTGGCGATGACTAACGAGACCAGGGAATCGGAAAAGCTCCAGAAGCTAGGAGAGTTGAGATGATATTGCATGCCATGGTACTGAGCTTGCATGCCAAGGTACTGAGCATCTCTAAGCTTTTCTCTTTCCTTGACCGCGTCTAGCTCGGATGTGAGCTTTGTCATAGTCTCCCGCATAGAGAAGAGGCTCTCCCTATGAAGTTGCTCGCCTTGCGAGGAAGTCCCTACTCCTTGCATTCCACACGTATAGCAATAGAATTTCTTAGTAGGAAGCCTGTATACCTTACCCCATTTTAGACCGCCAGCAGCCTCCATCCATATTCTTTCAGCATCCTCGTCCGAAGGTTGGATTGGCTCGCCCGACTCATTAGGTGGCTGACTGTGTATGAATTCCTCCACGTCAACTGTGAAGCGATCCTATAAGAAAAATTACATTGAATTAGTATTTCAAAATTTATATAAAAGTAAATCAAAATACTTAATAAAAAGTGAAAACTTATATGTACAGTCGAGGCTCGACCCTCGACCCACCTTTCTAGATACGTCTCTTTCTTCTTCTTTACAATATGAGTCTCCTTGAATAGCTCATCTTGGTTCATTGGACCCCCAACTTCTTTTCCTGAAAACTCATAAATTTTAGTTAATAAACAGAATAGATATACTTTGAAAATTAAAATAAATTAAGAAATTACGTACCAATCTTCTTTTTATTGTCCCTAGGCTGATTGCACCTCCAGTGTGCAAGGAGCCTCCCTTCTCAGATGCGCGAGCTTTATTTCCTTTTTTGCTCTTCTCTAAGAACTTTGCGGTAAGCCATTGCCTTTGCAAATCCTCCCATAAATTTTGAAGCAACCAATCAGGCTTCTGGTTCAACTTTCTAGCTTTGGAGAAACTATGCGACAACTGCTTACGAGCTTTGTTGTTCAAAATTTTCATTGGGCTCACCCCCTAAGTGCATCCCAAAAGCATCCGCAACCATATCATGAATTCTAGAATCACGATTTGCATTCTCCACCGACCTACTACTTTCACCCACAACCATGTTATGAAATATCCCATTGCTACCATCGAACTCTCCATGATTAGTCCACACAAAGTAATTCGCTATAAACCCCTTCCTATAAAGATGAAGCTTAACTTCCTCCGGTTTTCCAAACTTCATACAGTCGCACCTAACACAAGGGAACCTAATTGCTCCTTCACTTTGGTATGGTGGAAGTGACATTGCATGTCTAATAAAGTCATCAACCCCTTCTACAAAATCCTCCCGCAATCCCTGCCGATTAGGATAATTCCTATTGTACATCCAAGTACGATGTTCCATCTATACAAATAAAACAAGACCAAATTAATTTAGTTAATTCAGATCCTAATATTTTTTTAGTTAATTAATTCCATATCCTAAAATTTCAATTCATATCCTAAAATTTCAATTTATAAACTAAAAGTTTAATTCATAAACTAAAAGTTTAATTCATAAACTAAAAGTTCAATCCATACACTAAAATTCCAATTCATAAACTAAAATTCCAATACATAAACTAAAAGTCCAATTCATATCCTAAAAGTTCAATTCATAAACTAAAATTTCAACTCATATCCTAAAGGTTCAATTCATATCCTAAATTTCAATTATAAACTAAAATTCTAATTTATAAACTAAAAGTTCAATTCATAAACTAAAATTTCAATTCATATCCTAAAATTTCAATTTATAAACTAAAAGCAATTCATACATTAAAATTCCAATTCATACATTAAAATTCCAATTCATAAACTAAAATTCCAATTCATAAACTAAAATTCCAATACATAAACTAAAAGTCCAATCCATATCCTAAAATTTCAATTCATAAACTAAAAGTTCAATTCATAAACTAAAAGTTCAATTCATATCCTAAAGGTTCAATTGATATCCTAAAATTTCAATTTATAAACTAAAATTCCAATTTATAAACTAAAAGTTCAATTCATACACTAAAATTCCAATACATAAACTAAAAGTCCAATTCATATCCTAAAAGTTCAATTCATATCCTAAAATTTCAATTTATAAACTAAAAGTTCAATTCATACACTAAAATTCCAATTCATAAACTAAAATTCCAATACATACACTAAAAGTCCAATTCATATCCTAAAAGTTCAATCCATATCCTAAAAATTCAATTTATAAACTAAAAGTTCAATTCATAAACTAAAAGTTCAATTCATACACTAAAATTCCAATTCATAAACAAAAATTCCAATTCATATCCTAAATGTTCAATTTATAAACTAAAATTCCAATACATAAACTAAAAGTCCAATTCATATCCTAAAAGTTCAATTCATATCCTAAAATTTCAATTCATAAACTAAAATTCCAATACATAAACTAAAAGTCCAATTCATATCCTAAACCCTAGATTCTAACTAAACTATCAAGATAATACAAAGTATAATAGAATTCAACACTAATTAAACTAATTGGTTAATAAAATTAATTAACAAAACTAATTAAAAAAAGACCTAAACCCTAATCCTCAATAGAATACAATGTTAAAAGAATTGAAACACTAATTGAAACAATAAACTACAATACATCAAATATTGAAATAAAAAATAGAAATAAAAAAGATTCAAGGTTATAATTCAAACCTAGTTTTTTTAGGTGGAGAAGGAGAGAGAGGGGCGGCGACAGTGGTGGGCGGCGACGGCGAGCAGTTGTGGGCGGCGACGGCGAGCAGTGGTGGCGCGGGATGGGGGATTAGTAACGACCCGAAGGCAAGTCCCAAATCATAATGCGGACTCGCTCGAGCCTTCGGAACACCCAAAACAACGCTAAAACTCAAAATCACACCTCAAAACCCCTAGAACAAAACTTAGGAACTTTAAGTTTTCTTGACTTCGATAACAACGTGCCGAACCGACCTATACTACTCGGAATGACCCCAAATTAAGTCATTAATGACATAACGGAACTAATCCCGATCTCGAAATTCCGTTCGGACCTCAATAACACAAAAACACGTCCCAAACCAAAATAGAAAATTAAGGAACTTCTTATTTCAATATTGGGTGCCGAAATTCTCCCGGGTCATCAGAAACCCATTCCGAACATACGCCCAGGTCCAAAATCATCACCCGAAGCTACCGGAACCAACGAAACTCGATTCCGAGGTCGTTTACCCAAAATGTTGACTGAAGTCCAACTTGGCCTTAAAGGCCAGCCTTAAGGAACCAAGTGGTCCTATAGCACTCTAAACACCTCCGAATCCCGGACCACCAGTACCTGCAAGTCATAAATCATAAAAAGCCGCTATGGGAAGTTTCATTTAGGGGAACGGGGTCCGATAACTCAAAACGACTGGTCAGGTCGTTACATTCTCCACCTCTTAAACAAATGTTCATACTCGAACGGTCTAGAATCATACCTGAAGTGATGAATATGTGTGGATATCTGCTCCGCATTTCCTCCTCGGACTCCCAGGTCGTCTCCTCAACTGGATGGCCCTTCTACTGCACCTTTACGGCAGAAACTCTCTTGGACCTCAACTGGCGATCCTGTCTATCAATAATAGCAACTGGCTCTTCCTCGTAGCCCAACCTCTCATCCAACTGAATAGTGCTGAAATCAACCACATGAGAGAGGTCGGCGTGGTACCTCTGGAGCATGGATACATGAAAAACTGGATGAACTCTTGATAAACTGGGAGGCAAGTCCAGCTCATAAGCAACCTCCCCAACTCGCCTCAACACCTCGAAGGGACCTATAAACCTCGGGCTCAGCCTACCCTTCTTCCCAAAGATCATAATACCCTTCATAGGCGAGACTTTCAACAGGACCCTTTCTCCCTCCATAAATGATACATCACGCGCCCTCTGATCCGCATAACTCTTTTGTCTGGACTGTGCTGTACGGAGCCTCTCCTGAATCAACTTCAGTTTCTCCAAGGCATCCCTCAACAGGTCGGTGCCATATAACTTAGCCTCGCCAGGATCAAACCACCCGATAGGAGAACGACATCGTCGACCATACAAAGCCTCAAATGGTGCCATCTCAATGCTGGACTGATAACTATTATTGTAAGCAAACTCGACCAAAGTTAAGAACTGGTCCCACTGACCTCCGAAGTCAACCACACATGCCCTGAGCATGTCCTCCAATATATAAAATGTACGCTCCGACTGACCATCAGTCTGAGGGTGAAATGTTGTGCTGAGGTCTATCCGGGTGCCCATCTCACTATTCAATGCTCTCCAGAAGTGCGAGGTGAAATGAGGACCTCGATCTGATACAATGGTCACCGGCACACCATGCAACTGGACTATCTTCCGAATGTAGATCTGGGCCAACCTTTCGGAATTATATGTAGTAGCTACTGGAATGAAATGCGCCGATTTGGTCAATCTATCCACAATGACCCAAACCGCGTCCACCTTCCGCAAAGTCCGAGGCAACCCAACCACGAAGTCCATAGTGATGCGCCCCCATTTCCACTCAGGAATGGGCATCTGCTGAAGTAGGCCTCCTGGCCTCTGGTGCTCATACTTCACCTTCTGGCAATTAAGACACCTAGTCACATACTCCACAATGTCCTTCTTCATCCGCCTCCACTATTAATGCTGCTTCAAGTCGCGATACATCTTCGTAGTACCAAGATGAATAGAATACCGAGATCTGTGTGCCTCCTATAGAATCCTCTCCCTTAGGACATCAACATTAGGAACACATAAGCGGCCCTGAAACCTCAGAACACCATCCTCGCCAATAGTAGCCTCCTTGGCCCTACCCTGAACCACTGTATCTGAAGCTCCGCTAAGCACGGATCATAGAACTGTCGGGCTTTAATCTCACCCAATAACGAAGACTGAGCAACCACATGTGCTAAAACTCGACTAGGCTCTGAAAGGTCTAACCTCACTAGAAGATTGGCCAAGGACTGAATGTCCGAGGCTAGAGGTCTCTCTTCTGCTGAAGTATAAGCCAAGCTACCCATACTCTCCACCTTCCTGCTCAAAGCATCCGCTACCACATTTGCCTTGCCCGGGTGATAAATAATGGTGATATCATAATATTTCAAACAATCAAGCCAACCGCGCTGCCTCAAATTAAGATCCTTCTGCTTGAACAAGTGCTACAAGCTATGATGGTCTGTATAAACCTCACAGGACACTCCATACAAGTAGTGCCTCCAAATCATAAGAGCGTGAACAATCGCCGCCAACTCCAAATTGTGCACTGGGTAATTCTTCTCATGAACCTTCAGCTGGCGTGAAGCATAAGTAATAACTCTCCCCTCCTGCATCAACACACACCCCAAGCCAACGCGTGAAGTGTCGCAATATACTATGTATATCCTAGAACCGGAAGGCAATACTAGAACTAAATGTTGTCTTGAGCTTCTGAAAGCTCGCCTCACAGTCGTCAGACCATCGAAACGGGGCATTCTTCCAAGTCAACATTGTCAATGGATCTGCAATAGAAGAGAAACCCTCCACAAATCGGCGATAATAGCCTGCTAGGCCCAAAAAGCTCCTGAACTCTATAGTTGAAGTAGGACGCGACCAACTCTGAACTGCCTCGATCTTCTGAGGATCAACCTTAATACCCTCTCCGGATACCACATGCCCCAAAAATGCCACGGAATCCAACCAAAACTAACACTTGGAGAACTTAGCATATAGCTTCTATTCTCGCAAGGTCTGGAGCACAACTCTCAAATGCTGCTCGTGCTCCCCCAGTCTACGTGAGTAAATCAAAATGTCATCAATTAAGACAATGACAAAGGAATCAATATACGGCCTGAACACCCTATTCATCAAGTCCATGAATGCTGCTGGGGCATTAGTCAAGCCAAAGGACATCACCAGGAACTCATAATGGCCATATCTCGTACGAAAAGCAGTCTTCGTAACATCTGAAGCCCGAATCCTCAACTGATGATACCCCTATCGCAAATCAATCTTAGAAAACACACGAGCACCTTGTAACTGGTCAAACAAATCATCGATGCGCGGCAAGGGATACTTGTTCTTAATGGTAACCTTGTTCAACTGGCGGTAATCAATACACATCCGCATAGACCCATCCTTCTTCTTCACAAATAGAACTGGAGCACCCCACGGCGATACACTCGGTTTGATGAACCCCTTAGCTAACAACTCCTCAAGCTGCTCCTTCAACTCCTTCAACTCTTTCGGAGCCATACTGTACGGAGGAATGGATATAGGCTGGGTGTATGGAGCTAAATCAATGCAGAAATCAATATCACGGTCCGGAGGCATGCCCGGAAGATCCGAAGGAAATACATCCACAAACTCTCGAACCACTGGCACTGAATCAATCGCCGGAGACTCGGCGGTGGTGTCCCGCACATAAGCAAAATAGGCTAGACAAATCTTCTCGACCATATGTCGAGCCTTCAAGAATGAAATAACCCGGCTGGCTGCACTAACTGAAGAACCCCTCCACTCCAGCCTAGGCGACTTGGGGATGGCTAAAGTAACTATCTTGGCATGGAAATCAAGCACGGCGTGATAAGGAGATAGCCAATCCATGCCTAGAATAACCTCAAAATCAACCATGTCGAGCAATAAAAGGTCAGATCTGGTCTTGAACCCACAGAAGGGGATAACACAAGACTGATACACCCTGTCTACCATCACAGAATCGCCCACAGGAGTGGACACATATATAGAAGATCCCAAGGACTCACGAGAAACATCCAGAAAAGGAGCAAACAGGGCTGAAACATATGAATAAGTGGATCCTGGATCAAGAAATACTGAAGCCTCTCTACCTGTGATCACGGCGTCTGAGGCCACTGCATCTGATCTGGCCGGAATAGCATAGAACCTGGCTGGAGCACCTGAAGACTGAGCCCCACCGGAGTGAACATGAGCTGCCTGACCTTCCCTTGACTGGCCTCCACCTCTGGGATGACCCTTTCCGACCTCTCCTCCACCTCTAGGTGGTCGGACTGCTGGTGCCGGACCCATCGGTTGATAGCTCTGTTGTACGGCCTTGCCCCGTTACCTGGGACACTGCCTCCTCATATGACCTGGATCTCCAAACTCATAACAACTCCCAGGTGGCATAGTCTGCTGCCCTGAAGAAGATCCCTGAAGGGTCGGAGGGCGATGAGAGCCCTCAGGCATAGCACTGAAATAAGGATCGGAGGATCGGAGGATCGGAGGATGACTAGAATAACCACTGTGTGAACTCTGAATGGATGGAGGACGGTAGGAACGCTCTGGCATGGCGCTGAAATAAGGCCTCACTGGAACACCTCGGGGAGGTGGTGGAGGTGCTGAATATAAAGGCCTGCTAGGCTGACCACTGCTATACTGTCCCCTGCTCCCTGCTCCTCGACCGATAACCCTCGATCCTGCGAGCAATCTCCACTACGAGCTTATAAGGGATACCCATCTCACCTCTCGAGCCATAGTGGATCTAATACCTGGATGCAACCCTGCTACAAACCTCCGCACTCGCTCAACATCAGTGGGCAATATCACAAGAGCATGGTGTGACAGCTCTGACAATCTGGCCTCATAATTTGTCACGGATATCTGCCCTGCTCTAACCGCTCAAACTGACCCGCAGCTCTTCCCCCTCAGAGGGTGGAATATATCTGTCCATGAACATCTGCGTGAACTGCTCCCAAGTGACGGTAGGAGATCCTGCTGGCCTGCTGAGAATATAAGACTGCCACCACCTACGAGCTCTGCCCTCTAACTGGAATGTGATGAAATCCACTCCATGGGATGCTAGGATCCCCATGTTGTGCAGTCTATCCCTGCACCTATCAATAAAGTCCTGGGCGTCCTCACCTCACTCACCCCCGAAGACTGGAGGGCGCAATCGAGTCCATTTGTCTAACAACTTCTGTTGATTGCCATCCGCAGCTGGTCTGGGCTCCGGTGCTGCTAATACAGTCTGGGTTCTGGTGCTGCTAATACAAGTTGGGCCCCACCCACGGGCAATGTACCCGGGGTGTGATGTAATGTTACTGTCGGTCCTGCAGCCTGGGCAGTAGGGGTCTGGGCTCCCCCTCCCGCCTGAGAAGTGGCAGGATTTGCTTGAAATAAACCAGCCTGGGACATAGTGTCCATAAATCTCATCATACGGCCCAGGACTGCCTCGAATACTCGCGCCGTCATAAAGTCTACTGGTGCAGGATCTGCTGGAGGCACCTCATCCTGTTCCTCTACAATAGGGTCCTCTGGTGGCGGGACCGGAATAGCTCTGGGACGCCCTCGTCCCCTACCATGGGCTGGTGCCCTCCCCCGGCCTCTGCCGCGACCTCGGGCGGCAGGGGTAGCAGCCCTTCCCGGGTCTGGAACATCAGATGCACGCGTCCTCACCATCTGTGAGAGAATAGAAGCATGAATTTAGTAAATCATTGATTGCACGATAGAATAAGAACAAATAGAGGTTTCCTAACACCCTGTAGCCTCCTGAAGATAAGTACAGACGTCTCTGTACCGATCCGCAAGACTCTACTAGGCTCGTCCATGACTCGTGAGACTTACGTGAACCTAGTGCTCTGATACCATGTTGTCACGACCCAAAATCCAACACAGGTGGTGATAGCGCCAACCATCGGAGTCATGCAAGCCAACAGCTGTTTACTAGTGAGATTTTCCTTATTTAACATACCAACCCCACATATTCCCAAAGTTTTAAGCTTAGATCATTTAAATAAAAATGGAAACATTAACCAGCTTAAGTAAATACAGCCAAAATGATCATGATCCAATATATACAATCCCAAAATAAAGAGTCTACTATGTGGGTGCCAGGCACTAGTGTCACAAGTCAACATGCGAACTAGTAGAATATACAAAAGAGGATACAAATTGTACTACTGTCTGATAGAAGTAGACAGAAATAAGCAAAAGATAACTCCAAAGCGCTGTTGCAATTCGCCAAGGGAGGCAGCTCACCGTGGAGTCAGGTCCAGAATATATGTCAAACTCCGGTCGGATAACCAGAAACACCAGCCTCAGAACCTGTACAATTAAGTACAGAAGTGCAGCATGAGTACATAAATATGTATGTACCCACGGAGTATCCCGCCTAACATCGAAGAGGTAGTGAAGAGAGGTCGACATGACACTCACTAAGGTCGAACAGTATAATTTAACAGGATGTAATGGAAACAGTAGGCATGTAAAGATAATGAGGCAACAAGTATATATGTAAGATACTGAAATCCAGGAAGAATACTGGGAACAAATAAAACAATTACCACTTCACTTTTTCCCCAAATATCTGTCAGATCAATATCCATGAATTTAGCAGCAAATAAATCATACGCGTGTAGGGTAAGGACAACCGGCCGGAGTCATAAGGTAGTCAAGCCCGTGCACTGCTGAGGATCAAACGGCCCATACCAAAAGTGAACCTCTCCACAAAGTACTCACATCTATGCACTGTCGAGGATTGAATGGCCCGTACTAAAAGTGCATCGCTCAACCTCTCTACGCACTGCTGAGGATCAAACGGCCCGTACCAAAAGTGCATCTCTCAACCTCTCTATGCACTGCCGAGGATCGAACGACCCGTACCAAAAGTGCAATCTCTCAATCCTCTGTGGCGTACGACCCGTTACCATAAGAGTGGGGGAAATCACACTCCACTCGCGGAATGTAAATTGCGAAGCGGTCACATGCACACACATTATTACTTTTTAAAAGAGAATACTTTTCAGTGAGCAATTTCGTACAAGTTTTTCTCAAATTTCATAACTTCGGGGAAATAAGCAACATGGAACGTTAAGTCATTAAGCATATAGTTTATATCAAGCAAAACACAAGGCATGATGTGGGCCAAACTACCCGTACATAATAGTAATAGTTGCTACGTACGGACTCTCGTCACTTTGTACCTACGTAGCCCCCAGAAATTATCACATATAGCATTTAAATCACCTAGGGGACAATTCTCCCTCACAAGGTTAGAAAGGAGGCTCACCTTGCGTCGAATTTACTCCCCGGACCGAGAATGCGCACGAAACTCCGAACTCTACACCCGAGCACTCGAAACTAGCCAAAAGTTATATAAATACATTAATTTATATTCAAAGCATGGAATTCTCCTAGTACTTAGCCAAATTCACCATTCTTGAAGAAAATCAAAAATCTGAACCCGGGCCCGCATGCTCGTTTTCCAATAATTCTCAAAGGAAACCCTCACCCAAAGCCTAAGGATCATTAATATACAATTTTGACTTGATTCCATAGAAAATTTACGGGTAAATTCTCAAATTATCAAAATCCCTAGGTTACTACCCAATTCTTGATTTTTTCACTAATTATGTGATTAAAGTTAACTAGAAATTCATGTATGAGGCTAATATTAAAGTAGAATTTACTTACCTTTAATAACCAAGTTGCTTGCCCCTCTAAAATGGTGGAAATCTCCCCAAGGAAGAAGAAGAAGATGAGAAATAATGAATTAAACCCGTGTATAAAAATACACTGTCTGAACAGTGTTTTTGCACCTGCGGCTCGAGGACCGCACCTGCGAGCAAAGGCTCGCACCTGCGGAAATGGACTGGGGAGCCTGGGCCCGCACCTGCAGAGTGGAGACTGCACCTGCAGCTCCGCTCCTGCGGAACTTTGTCCGCATTTGCGAGAATTGGCCAGACCACTGGGGTCGCACCTGCGAGGCTGGGACCGCAGGAGCGGTCCCGCACCTGCGACTGGTCAACCGCACCTGTGGTCACACCAAAACAGGTGCACCAGCAGCTATTTCAGCTGGTTTTTGGCCTCGTGTGGTGTCCGGGAAGCACCTGGGCCCACCCGAGCCCCTGTCCAAATATACCAACAAGTCCCAAATCATAATACAGACTCGCTCGAGCCTTCGGAACACCCAAAACAACACTAAAACTCAAAATCACACCTCAAAACCCCAAGAACCAAACTTAGGAACTTTAAGTTTTCTAGACTTTGCTAACAACGCGCCGAACCGACCTATACAACTCGCAATGAAATCGAATTTTGCAGGCAAGTCATAAATGACATAACGAAACTAATCCCGATCTCGGAATTCTGTTCGGACCTTGATAACACAAAAACACGTCCCAAACCAAAATAGGAACTTAAGGAACTTCTTATTTCAATATTAGGAGCCGAATGCTCCCGGGTCATCAGAAACCCATTCCGAACATACGCCCAGGTCCAAAATCATCACCCGAAGCTACCGGAACCAACGAAACTGGATTCCGAGGTCGTTTACCCAAAATGTTGACTGAAGTCAAACTTCGCCTTAAAAGCCAACCTTAAGGAACCAAGTGTTCCTATAGCACTCTAAACACCTCCGAATCCCAGACCACCAGTCCCCGCAAGTCATAAATCATAAAAAACCGCTATGGGTAGTTTCATTTAGGGGAACGGGGTCCGTTAACTCAAAATGACCGGTCGGATCGTTACATTCTCTACCTCTTAAACAAACATTCATCCTCGAACGGGTCTAGAATCATACCTGAAATGCTGAATATGTGTGGATATCTGCTCCGTATGTCCTCCTCGGACTCCTAGGTCGCCTCCTCAACTGATTGGCCCTTCCAATGGACCTTTACGGAAGAAACTCTCTTGGACCTCAACTGGCGGTCATGTCTATCAGTATTAGCAACTGGTTCCTCCTCATAGCCCAACCTCTCATCCAACTGAATAGTGCTGAAATCAACCACGTGAGAGAAGTCGGTATGGTACCTCCGGAGCATGGATACATGAAAAACTGGATGAACTTCTGATAAACTGGGAGGTAAGGCCAGCTCATAAGCAACCTCCCCAACTCACCTCAACACCTCGAAGGGACCTATAAACCTCGGGCTTAGCTTGCCCTTCTTCCCAAACCTCATAATACCTTTCATAGGCGAGACTTTCAACAGGACCCTTTCTCCCTCCATAAATGATACATCACGCGCCCTCTGATCCACGTAACTCTTCTGTCTGGACTGTGTTGTGCGGAGCCTCTCCTGAATGAACTTCACTTTCTCCAAAGCATCTCTCACTAGGTCAGTACCATATAACCTAGCCTCACCAGGCTCAAACCACCCGATAGGGGAACGACATCGCCGACCATACGCCCAGGTCCATAATCATATTTCAATAGTGGGCGCCGAAATGCTCCCGGGTCATCAGAAACCCATTCCGAACATGCGCCCTGGTCCAAAATCATCACACGAAGCTATCCGAACCGACGAAACTCGATTCTGAGGCCATTTACCCAAAATGTTGACCGAAGTCAAACTTGAACTTAAAGGCCAACCTTAAGGAACCAATTGTTCCTATAGCACTCTAAACACATCCAAATCCCGGACCACCAGTCCCCGCAAGTCATAAATCATAAAAAGCTGCTATGGGAAGTTTCATTTAGGGGAACGGGGTCCGATAACTCAAAATGACCGGTCGGGTCGTTACATCCCGGACACCACACGAGGCCAAAAACAAGCTGAAATAGCTGTTGGTGCACCTGTTCTGGTGTTGACCCTGGGTGCGGTTGCCCAGTCGTAGGTGCGGAACCACTGCTGCGGTCCTAGCCTCGCAAGTGTGAGAGCCAACGGGCAACCCATTTCTCGCAAGTGCGGACAAAAATCCGCAGGAGCGGAGACGCAGGTGCAGTCTCCTCTCCGAAGGTGCGAGCCCAGGCCTCCTCGTCCATTTCCGCAGGTGCGAGCCTTTGCTCGCAGGAGTGAGACCGCAAGTGCGGTCCTCGAGCCGCAGGTGTGGAAACACTGTCAGGTAGTGTGTTTCTTAAATACGGGATTCTTCATTGTTTTCTTTACTATTTCCTCCGTTAATCACTTTGAGAGCTTGGGATAAAGAATCCACGACCCAACCCCTAAAAGGTAAGTAAATTTCATCTCAAGACTTGTTAATGCTTGAATTCCTAGTTGAATTTAATCACCTAATTATTGAAAAATTCAAGAATTGGGTAGTAACCTAGGGCTTTCGATAATTTGAGAATTTACCCGTGAATTAGCTATAAAATCAAGTAAAAATCATATGTTAATGATCCTTAGGCTAGGGGTGAGTGTTTCCTTCGAGAATTTTTGGAATCCGAGCATGTGGGCCCGGGGTTGGATTTTAGAATTTCTTCAAGAATGGTGAATTTACAAAATGAGTAGGAGAATTTCCATACTTTAAGCATAAATTAATGTATTTGTATAACATTTGACTAGTTTTGAGTCCTCGGGTGTAGAGTTCAGAGTGTCGGGCGCGTTCTTGGTCCGGGGAGTAAAATTCGACACGAGGTGAGTCTCCTTTCTAACCTTGTAAGAGGGAATTGTACCTATAGGTGATTATAAATGGTGGTTTTGTCCTTGTTTGCGGGGGGCTGCGTACGCACAAAGTTGATATTTCTATAATTTTCACACTGTTAGTATGTTCCCTGCTAAATTATCTGAAAATCTCCTGCTAATCATGAATTTATATGGGAATCTGAGTCGCATGGATGATTTGCGAGCGGGGTAGCCTAATATTATATTAACCCGAGTCGCAAGTATGATTCGCGAGCGGGGGTGGTCTTGGTATTATATTAACCGTGTCGTATGTTCGATTTGCGAGCGGGGCAGATAGATGCATTTATGGTTCAGGTCGTTCGACCCTCGGCAGTGCACATTTACTTTTCACGTCGTAATGACCGTACGTTCATAGTCTGTTATATGTTTGGTAATTTGTGAGAAGCCTTGTAATTGTAACTGTTGATTTCATGAAAAGAAACAAGGTTAAATAGCTTGTATGCCATGGAAAAAGATGGCGCGAGGGTGCTAGAGATTGTTCTTTGATGCTCATTTCCTTGTCACTGTTCATTACTACTATTACTGGTTAGCCTGCATTTATCCCACACTGTCTGACCCTAGTAAGTATCACGTCGATCTCTCGTCACTACTTCTTCGATGTTAGGTGGGATAATCACTGGGTACATATCTGTATATGTACTCATAGTACGCTTCTGGTTATCCGACCGGAGCTTGACCCTGGGGGTATATTTTGGACCTGAATCCACGGTAATATGCCTCCCTTGGCGATTCTTAGCAGTACTATGGAGTTATCTTTTTTTTATTTCTGTCTACTTCTTCAGACATCATTACAGTGTGTATCATCTTTTGTATATTCTACTAGTTCGCCTGTAGACTTGTGACATTAGTTTCTAGAACACACATATTAGACTCTATATTTTGGGACTGTATATATTGGTTCATGATCCTTGTGGTTATATTTACTTAAGTTGGTTAAGTTATCCGCTTTTACTTAAATGATCTAAGCTTAAAACTTGGTAAGTGTGGGGTTGATATGTCGAATAAGGATAATCTCACTAGTCAACTGTTGGCTTGCCTGACTCCGGTGTTGGGCGCCATCATGAACTGTGTTGGGATTTTGGGTCGTGAACATGGTATCAGAGCACTAGGTTCACGTAGGTCTCACAAGTCACGGCAAACCTAATAGAATCTCGCGGATCGATACGGAGACGTCTGTATTTATCTTCGGGAGGCTATATGGTGTTAGGAAACCTCTCTTTATTCATGATCTATCGTGTAGTTGATGGTTTAATAAATCTCATTATTCTATTCTCTCACAGATGGTGAGGACGCATACATCTGGCAGAGGCCGGGGGAGGGCACCGAGTCGAGGTAGGGGACGGGGGCATCCCAGGGCTATTCCAGTTGCACCACTAGCGGATCCTACTATAGAGGAGCAGGGGGAGGTGCCCCCAGCGGGTCCTTCTCTAGTGGACTTCATGACGGCGCTAGGCTTCCAGGAGGTCATGGGCCGTATGTTGAGATTTATGGATACTATGTCCCAGGCTGGTTTATTTCCAGCGGATCCTGCCACATCTCAAGCAAGAGGGGGAGCCCAGACCCCTACTGCCTAGGTTGCAGGCCAGACAGCCGCACTTCATCATACCCTGGGTACACTGCCCGTGGGTGGAGTTCAGCCTATTGCAGCAGCACCTGAGCCCAGACCAGCTGCGGACGGCGATCCGCAGAAGTTATTGGACAAGTGGACTCGATTGCACCCTCCGGTCTTTAGGGGTAAGCGAGGCGAGGATGCCCAGGATTTCATTGACAGGTGCAGGGACCGACTGCACAACATGAGGATACTAGAGTCCCATGGAGTGGACTTCGCTACTTTCTAGTTAGAGGGAAGAGCTCGCAGATGGTGGCAGTCCTATATTCTCAGCAGGCCAGCAGGTTCTCCTCCTATCACTTGGGAGCATTTCACTCAGATGTTTCTAGACAGATATATTCCACCCTCTGAGAGGGAAGAGATGTGGTATCAGTTTGAGCAGCTTGAGCAGCAGCAGCTGTCAGTGACAGATATGAGACCAGATTTTCAGAGTTGTCTTGCCATGACTCATGATACTACCTACCGATGCTGAGAGAGTGCGGATATTTGTAGCCGGGTTGCATCCAGGCATTAAGACTAGCATGGCACGGGAGGTGGAGATGGGGACTCCTTATCATCTAGTAGTGGAGATTGCTCGTAGGATTGAGGGTTATCGGTCGAGGGTCAGGGAGCAGGTACAGCCGGATAAGAGAGCCAGATATTTCGATGATTTTAGAGCTGCCCCAGCTAGGGGCAGAGGTTAGTTTGGTAGGGGTCAGCCCAGCAGGCCCCCAAATTCAGCACGACCACCACCACCTCCTCGTGGTGCTCCAGTGAGGCCTTACTTCAGTGTTATGTCAGAGGTTTCTCACTATCCCGCACTTATCCAGAGTTCTACTTCAGGGCAGTAGGTCGTGCCTCCAGTGAGATGTTACGAGTGCGGGGATCTTGGCCATATCAGGAGGACTTGTTCCAGGTTTCGGGGCAAGGCAGTGCAGCAGGGTTACTAGCCTATGAGTCCAGCACCAGCAGTCCGGCCACCTAAAGGTGGGGGACAGGTCGGCAGGGGTCGTCCTAGAGGTGGAGGCCAGTCAGGGGGAGGTCAGCCATCTCATGTTCATTCTGGCGGGGCTTAGTCTTCCAGTGCTCCAGCTAGATTCTATGCTTTTTCGGCCAGATCAGATGCAGTGGCCTCAGACGCCGTGATCACAGGTATTATTACAGTATGTGGTAGAGAGGCATCGGTGTTATTTGATCTAGGATCCACTTATTCCTAAGTTTTGGTCTTATTTGCTCATTTTCTGGATGTCCCTCATGAGTCCTTAGGTTCTCCTATATGTGTCCACTCCTGTAGGCGATTCTGTGGTGGTAGACCGGGTTTACCGGTCCTGTGTGGTCATATACTGTGGGTTCGAGACTCGAGTGGATCTCTTATTGCTCGACGTGGTTGATTTAGAGATTATTTTAGGCATGGATTGGCTATCTCCTTATCATGTCGTGCTAGATTACCATGCCAAGACAGTTACTTTAGCTATGCCAGAGTCGCCTAGGCTAGAGTGGAGAGGTTCCTCAGTTAGTGCAGCCAGCCGGGTTATTTCATTCCTAAAGGCTCGACATATGGTCGAGAAGGGTTGTATGGCCTACCTCGCTTATGTGCGGGACTCCACCACGGAGTCTCCGATGATTGATTCAGTGCCAGTTGTTTGAGAGTTTGCTGATGTATTTCCTTCGGACCTTCCAGGCATGCCTCCGGATCGTGACTAGAAGCAGCATTACTGGTGGAGGCGAATGAAGAAGGAAATTGTGGGGTATGTGTCTAGGTGTCTTAATTGCCAGCAGGTGAAGTATGAGCACCAGAGGCCAGGAGGCCTACTTCAGCAGATGCCCATTCCTGAGTGGAAATGGGAGCGCATCACTATAGACTTCGTGGTTGGGTTGCCTCGGACCTTGCGTAAAGTTGACGCGGTTTGGGTCATTGGGGATAGATTGATAAAATTGGCGCATTTCATTCCAGTAGCTACTACTTATACTTCTGAGAGGTTGGCCCAGATCTACATTCGGGAGATAGTCTAGTTGCATGGTGTGCCGGTGTCCATTATATCAGATCCAGGTCCTCCGTTCACCTCGCACTTCTGGAGAGCATTGCATAGTGGGATGGGTACCCAGATAGACCTCAGCACAGCATTTCACCCTCAGACTGATGGTCAGTCGGAGCGTACAGTTCAGATATTGGAGGACATGCTCAGGGCATGTGTGATTGACTTCGGAGGTCAGTGGGACCAGTTCTTGCCTTTGATCGAGTTTTCTTACAATAATAGTTATTAGTCCAGCATTGAGATGGCACCATTTGAGGCTTTGTATGTTCGGCGATGTCGTTCCCCTATCGGGTGGTTTGAGCCTGGTGACGCTAAGTTATATGGTACCGACCTGATGAGAGATGCTTTGGAGAAAGTGAAGTTCATTCAGGAGAGGCTCCGCACAGCACAGTCCAGAGAGAAGAGTTACGTGGATCAGAGGGCGCGTGATGTATCATTTATGGAGGGAGAAAGGGTCCTTTTGAAAGTCTCGCCTATGAAAGGTATTATGAGGTTTAGGAAGAAGAGCAAGCTAAGCCCGAGGTTTATAAGTCCCTTCGAGGTGTTGAGGCGAGTTGGGGAGGTTGCTTATGAGCTGGCCTTACCTCCCAGTTTATCAGAAGTTCATCCAGTTTTTCATGTATCCATGCTCCGGAGGTACCACACCGACTTCTCTCACGTGGTTGATTTCAGCACTATTCAGTTGGATGAGAGGTTGGGCTACGAGGAGGAACCAGTTGCTATTATTGATAGACAGGACCGCCAGTTGAGGTCCAAGAGAGTTTCTGCCGTAAAGGTCCATTGGAAGGGCCAACCAGTTGAGTAGGCGACCTAGGAGTCCGAGGAGGACATACGGAGCAGATATCCACTCTTATTCAGCACTTCAGGTATGATTCTAGACCCGTTCGAGGATGAACGTTTGTTTAAGAGGTGGAGAATGTAACGACCCGACCGGTCATTTTGCGTTACCGGACCCCGTTCCCCTAAATGAAACTTCCCATAGCGGCTTATTATGATTTATGACTTGCAGGGGGCGGGTGGTCCGGGATTCAGAAGTGTTTAGAGTGCTATAGGAACACTTGGTTCTTTAAGGTTGGCCTTTAAGGTCAAGTGTGACTTCGGTCAACATTTTGGGTAAACAACCTCGGAACCTAGTTTCAACGATTCCAGTAGCTTCGTATGATGATTTCGGACCTGGTCGTATGTTCGGAATGGGTTTCTGATGACCCGAGAGCGTTTCGGCGCCTAATATTGAAATAAGAGGTTCCTTAAGTTCCTATTGTGGTTTGGGACGTGTTTTTGTGTTATCGAGGTCCAAATGGAATTTCGAGACCGGGAATAGTTCCGTTATGTCATTTCTGACTTGCCTGCAAAATTTGGTGTCATTCCGAGTAGCATAGGTCGGTTTGGCACGTTGTTAGCGAAGTCAAGAAAACTTAAAGTTCCTAAGTTTGGTTCTAAGGGTTTTGAGGTGTGATTTTGAGTTTTAGCGTTGTTTTGGGTGTTCCGAAGGCTTGAGAGAGTCAGTATTATGATTTGGGACTTGTTGGTATATTTGGATGGGGGCTCGGGTGGGCCCAGATGCCTCCCGGACACCACACGAGGCCAAAAACCCAGTTGAAATAGCTGATGGTGCACCTGTTCTGGTGTTGACCGCAGGTGCGGTTGCCTAGTCGCAGGTGCGGGCCGCTCCTGCGGTCCCAGCCTCACAAGTGCGAGACCCAACGAGCAGCCCATTTCTCCCAGGTGCGGATAAAATTCCGCAGGAGCATAGACGCATGTGCGGTCTCCTCTCCGCAGGTGCGAGCCCAGGCCTCCTCGTCCATTTCCGCAGGTGCGAGCCTTTGCTCGCAGGTGCGAGACCGCAGGTACGGTCCTCGAGCTGCATGTGCGGAAACACTGTCAGGCAGTGTGTTTCTTAAATACGTGATTCTTCATTGTTTTCTTCACTCTTTCCTCCATCAAGCACTTTAAGAGCTTGGGAAAAGGACTCCACGACCCAACCCCTAAAAGGTAAGTAAATTTCATCTCAAGAC
>ML434655.1:142388-177646 GCA_005239525.1 Nicotiana knightiana | reverse complement strand
TCCTATATTACTTGTCGACCACGTACACTTGCGTGTGCATTGGGAAATCAACCAACAGTCAGCGTCAACATAACCAATAAGATTAAAATTGTCACCTGAAAGATAGTAAAGGACCAGGTCCTATGTGCCTTTGAGGTAGCGCAGGATCCTCTTAGCTGCTTTCAGATGTGACTCATTGGGATTAGATTGAAATCTTGCACATATTCCTACATTGAAGACTATATCTAGTCTGCTAGCGGTGAGGTAAAGAAGTGAACCAATGATCCCTCTATACATGGTTTGATTCACAGGAGTGCCAACATCATCCATGTCAAGTTTGGTAGCCACTGCAATAGGTGTGTCAATCACCTTAGAATCCTCCATGTCAAACCTTTTGAGTAGTTCCTTGATGTATTTCTGCTGGCTGATGCAAGTGNAAGATTAAAATTGTCACCTGAAGGATAGTAAAGGACCAGGTCCTGTGTGCCTTTGAGGTAGCGCAGGATCCTCTTAGCTGCTTTCAGATGTGACTCCTTGGGATTAGATTGAAATCTTGCACATAGTCCTACACTGAAGACTATATCTGGTCTGCTAGCGGTGAGGTAAAGAAGTGAACCAATGATCCCTCTATACATGGTTTGATTCACAGGAGTGCCAACATCATCCATGTCAAGTTTGGTAGCCACTGCAATAGGTGTGTCAATCACCTTAGAATCCTCCATGTCAAAACTTTTGAGTAGTTCCTTGATGTATTTCTGCTGGCTGATGCAAGTGCCATTGATAGATTGTTTGACTTGGAGACCCCNATACCAAGCTCTGGGAGCTTGCTTCAATCCATACAAGGCCTTGTCGAGTTTGAATACATGTTCTGGGTGGATATGATTTTCAAATCCAGGGGGTTGCTTGACATACACTTCTTCGTTGAGATAACCATTCAAGAATGTGCTTTTCACATCCATTTGGAACAAGGTGAATTCCATATGAGATGCAAAGGCTATAAGAATTTGAATGGCTTCCATACGAGCAACTGGAGCGAAGGTTTCATCATAATCAATCCCTTCTTCTTGATTGTAGCGTTAGACTACCAGCCTTGCTTTGTTCCTGGTTGTTTTCCCGTTTTCATCCAGCTTGTTCCTGAACACCCACCCGGTCCCTATGATGATTCTGTTTGAGGGACGAGGTACCCGATTCCACACTTTGTTTCTATCAAATTGATGAAGTTCTTCTTGCATAGACACAATCCAATCAACATCCTTTAGGGCTTCCTTGATATTCTTGGGTTCAATTTGGGACAAAAAGGCTGAGAAAGCTAGGGAGTTTCTAGTTTTGATCTGGTTTGAATTCCGGAATCAAGAGGGGTAATTATGTTATCAAGAGGGTGAGAGCTTTTATGTTTCCAGTTTGTAACTTGAGACTGATTAGTGTAAGTGCTTGGTGTGTTAGTTGGGCTTCCCTGTGACTCCTGATCTGCAACCTGAGGAGTGCTTTCCACTGCATTTCCAACTCTTTGCTCAGCTTCTGTGGGAGAGATAGGAGTACAGGTTCCTCCTGAGGTTCTGAGGAAGAGGTTGAATTGCCTTCCATTGTATCCTTTGCTTGACTCATCATATCATCCTTTCCATTAGACACAACAGAGATTTCCCCTGGAACCAAGAGTGGTTCGTTGTCTTGGTCATCATCATTGTTGTCCTTATTTGAAAAGGGAGTTTTATTGAATAAGACATGAACACTCTCTTCCACACATTGAGTCCTTTTGTTATACACTTTGTACGCCTTGCTTTGAGAGGAATAGCCCAGAAAAATTCCTTCATCACTCTTGGCATCGAACTTTCCCAGCTGATCCTTCCCGTTATTTAGAACATAACATTTGCAGCCAAAAGCCCTTAGATGTGTCACCTTGGGCTTTCTTCCATTGAGCAGTTCATATGGGGTCTTGTTCAGGAAGGACCTGATCATGCACCTGTTCACCAAGTAGCAGGCAGTATTGATTGCCTTAGCCCAGAAGTTTTTTGCAATCCCACTGTCTAGTAGCATCATTCGAGCCATGTCCTCCAGAGTCCTGTTCTTTCGTTCCACAACACCATTTTTCTGGGGAGTCCTTGGAACTGAAAAATTACGTGTGATACCATTTTCATTACAGAATTCATCAAATCTTGCATTATCAAACTCCGTTTCATTATCAGACCTGATGCATGCCAGTTTCATGTTCATCTTCACTTGAATTTTCTTGACAAAGGCCACAAATACCTCAAATGTTTCATCTTTCGAGCGAAGGAATAATGTCCAAGTGAATCTAGAGTAGTCATCCACAATCACAAAGATGTATTTCTTTCCACCCCTACTTGGAATTCTCATTAGTCCACATAGATCCATGTGGATGAGTTCAAGAGGTATGGATGTGCTAACATCTTTTTTGGTTTAAAAGATGATTTCACATGTTTCCCTCTTGCACATGCATCACATACTTTGTTATCCTTGAACCTTGAATTTGGCAGACCGCGAACCAGGTCCTTCTTTATCAGCTTGTTCAACAGAGAGAAGCTGGCATGTCCTAGTCTTCTGTGCCAAAGCTTAGCATCATCTTCAACTACCTTTAGGCAGTTCACCTCAGCTGCTTCCAGAGATTTGAAATCAGCAACGTAGATGTTTTTGTATCTCTTGGCTATCAACACCAACTCTCCAGTTACTAAACTAGTAACTGTGCATGTTTTTGACAAGAATTACACCTTGTTTCCTTTATCACAAATTTGTGAAACACTCAAGAGGCTATATTTCAAGCCATCCACATAGTAAACATTTTCAATTGAGTGTTCCAGAGATCTTCCAACTCTTCCTACGCCTAGGATGTACCCCTTCTTCCCATTTCCAAAGGACACATCCCCTCCTTGCAGGGCCTTCAATGAGAGAAAATCCATGGTATTTCCAGTCATATGCTTTGAGCATCCACTGTCCATAATCCACTGTAGCCCGCTTTCCCTCACTGATCCCCGCACACACAAATCAATGATCAGATTTAGGAACCCAAACAAGTTTGGGTCCCTTGTAATTTGGAAATTGGTGAATGGGAACTTTTCTAGTCCATGCTGGCAGGATTTTGTGTTTTTTGCTGGGACCTGGTCCCTGATCAGGCTTTCTCCTGCCTGCAAACATTTCATTTTTCTGGACTGATTGGTCCCTGACCGGACAACTTTCCTTGTAGTGTCCATTGTTCCCACAATGGGTACAAAGCCAATTGTCAAGGACTGTAACATACTTGATGTGAGGGTTGTATGGAGTTTTCTCCTTTTGAAACCCGATCCCCTGCTTGTTCCCAGAGTTGTTAGAGTAAATAGCAGTGACAGCGTCTGTGGACCAAGTCCAATTCAAAGATTTCTTAAGATCAGATGTTAGTTTGCTCACTTCTGCTTGCAACTCCTTGTTTTTCTCAACCTCACTGCACAAACTAGTTTTGACCTCATTCAGTTCTTTTTCAAGCTTGACATATTTTTCACTAGCTATTTCCTTCCCTTTATTTATACTTGATGAACCAGGTTCTAATCTTAGTCCATGAATAGTTTCTTCTAAATCTGTGATTACTATTAGAAGATCATCTCTTTCTTGCTCAACAATATATACTCTCAAGTTCAAACACGTCTTTTCACTGCTTAGATTCTCTACTGTTTCTTTCAAACCTGCCACTACTACAGTTAAATCATCTCTCTCATTTTCTGACTCCCTATTTTTCTTCTCTATCTCTTCCCTTTTCTCTTCAAGACCTTTTATGGTATCCTTAAAATCCACAACTACTACTATTAAGTCGTCTCTTTCGTTATCAACATCGTGGATTTTGCACCTTAGAGTCTCATTTTCTTTTTCAAGGTTTCCTACGGTTTCTTTCAGGTCAACCACACACACGACTAGGTCATCTCTTGTCTGTTCAGCTTCTCCTAGCTCTAGGGTCAGTGAATCTTTTTCTTCCATTAAGGTATAATAGGTATCAATGAGAACATTCGACAAGGACTTTACTTTTTTAGGAGAGTAGGATCTCCGATCTCTCTGAACATCCCTGAAATTTACCTCATTGGTCTCATCTTCTTCGTCGGATTGAGCTATGAGAGCAAACAACGAGTCATACTCCTTACCCTTGCCTTTAACAGACATCACAGATCTATTCTCTGCTTCAGGTTCCTCTTCTGATTCACTGGACGAGTCTCCCCAAGCAGCAAGAGCTTGTCTCACAACATTGTCAGCTACACTTTTTCTACTAAATATCTTTTATGGAACATGGTTTCTCTTTTCAACCTTGTCCATGTTGTATTTGTAGCTGTCCTGTTTCAAGAGCGGGCAATCCTTGATGAAGTGTCCAGGTTTTCCACATTAATGACATAGATCATGATTCCTGGGCTTGCTTGAGCTCCCTCTTCTAGGTATCCCACCATTCCTTCGCACCATTTTTTGGAATCTCTTGGTGAGATAGGCCATGTCGTGATCTTCTTCACCTAACTCACGTTTTTCTGCCTGAAGAACCATGTTCTTCTCCTTCTTAGGCTCTCTTCTTTCAATGTCCTTCTTTTTCTTCATCTCATATGTCCTCAGATTACCTATCAACTCATCCATAGTTAAGGTCTGCAGATCTTTTGCTTCCGTGATAGCGTTCACCTTACTTTCCCAAGAACTTAGCAGAACACTTAAGATTTTTCGCACGAGTTTGTTTCTGAGAATAACTTCACCTAGAGAATGAGTTTATTGATGATAGAGGTGAACCTGGTATGCATGTCCTGTATGGACTCATCTTCCCTCATCTTGAACAGTTCATATTTTGTAGTGAGCATGTCTATCTTGGACTGCTTTACTTGTGTTGTTCCTTCGTGTGCCGTCTGCAGGGCATCCCAGATTTCCTTAGCTGACTGACATGCAGAGATCCTGTTGTATTGGTCAGGCCCAATACCACAAACAAGAATTTTCTTTTCGCGGAAGTTCTTTTCCACAGCTTTTCGATCTGCCTCATCGTACTCCTTTCTGGTTTTTGGTATTAGAGGACCTGCTTCTCCAAGCTTTTTTAATGGCACATGAGGGCCATCACAAATAATGTCCCAAATCTCGGAGTCTTCAGCCATGATAAAATCGTGCATTCTTGTTCTCCACCAACCGTAGTATTGGCCGCTGAATCTTGGGGGTCTGTAGGTTGATTGTCCTTCCTCAAAATTTGGTGGAGCAGCCATTTGAGATCCTTTCTAGGTGTTAACCTTTCAGAAAGAACCCGCTCTGATACCAATTGAAGGTTTCTTAGCGTCCACCAACCAGTAGAGTGACCAGGTCCTCTATTAGTTCCCACAGAACTACGTGCTAGAAAAAAATGAGTAAAGAGACAAAGGATTTTTACGTGGAAAAATTCTACTCAATGGGACAAAAACCACGACCTATACTTGTAAGATTTCAACTTTACTAACTTGTAATCTAAACTATTACAAGCCACTTTGTAATGACTTTCTTACAAAAACTTCAATACTCTAACTTGTAGTACTTCGTACAAGCCAATTTGTCACAACCTAATTACAAAGACTTTGACTCATGACTAGCTTTAGTCACACACAAGTTTGGAAGATGAAAGGTTAAAAGGTTCCTAACTAGTTGCTTCTACAAAGCTTAGTAGGATACAATGAAAAATAAGATACAAGATCACAACTCAACTAAGGACATTAACATTACTTGATAACCACGTGTGAGGTCTTAGTGAAGTTGTCTTCTTGCTCTTGAAGCCCTTGAGTCTTTAATGCTTGAATATGCTTAGTAATTGCTCAAGTAAGTATGTTGTTCTTCTTGCTTCAAGATGTTACCAAACATTGCACATTCAAAGAAGGATGTCCAAAATCTTGAAGGTATACGGCTCAACCACTAGGAAGTGACTGCTGCACTGTTGATACACTGTAGTGTGAACAGTAGCAAGACAATCACCTTTTCTGTCATAACTTTTTACACTTATTAAGTTGGGCTATACTTTATTCTTTTAAGTCCTCTAAGTGATTATTCAGCACTGTATCATCCGGAATTCCTGGAGGCTGTGATGCTGTATACATTAGGTGCTCAAACTGGTGCTGCCCATAAAAGTTTGTTAAATAGAAATCATCGCTCCCCCAATGGTAATCCCTTTGTCTCATTTTTTGCTATTTCTCGTCTCAATGCAATGATTACTCATTCTGCTTCGGCAATTACAATCAGAGATTCTTCCTCCATTTCGACAAAGGCGAAACCTTGGGTTCCTAAAGGGTTTGAGAACGTCAACTGTTTAGATGATGCTCTGAGTTTGTTCCGTCAAATGGTCGAAACAAAGCCTCTTCCCTCTCTCGTCTCCTTCTCGAGATTGTTGAAGACTGTTGTAAATATGAAGCATTACTCTGCTGTTGTTTCTCTTTTTGGAGAAATGCAGAAATTAGGTTTTCCAGCTGATGTATTCATATTAGGTACTGTGATTAACAGTTGTTGCCTGATGCATCGTACTGATCTTGGATTTTCTGTATTAGCCATTCACTTGAAGAAAGGTATTCCATTTAATGTTGTCATCTTTAATACCTTACTAAGGGGACTCTTTGCTGAAAATAAGTTAAAAGATGGAGTTAATTTGTTCAAAAAGTTAGTCAGAGAGAATATCTGTGAGCCTAACAGAGTCATGTATGAAACAATCATGAATGGGCTTTGCAAAAGGGGACATACTGATGAGATCACCTACAATGCGATAATGGATGGATATTGTTTGTGTGGTCAAATGGATAGAGCAAGGAAATTTTTTGATTTCATGGTAGATAAGAGCATTGAGCCTAGTATTATTAGCTATAGCATTCTAATAAATGGATATTGTAGGAACAAAAAAGTGGATGAGGCCATGCAATTATTTCTTGAAATTT
Source organism: Nicotiana knightiana (assembly GCA_005239525.1). Lineage (NCBI taxonomy): Eukaryota > Viridiplantae > Streptophyta > Magnoliopsida > Solanales > Solanaceae > Nicotiana > Nicotiana knightiana. The sequence goes on along the minus strand of ML434655.1, from coordinate 170,786 downwards.
CTCAAAAGGGATTGAAACCTAATATTTTTACTTGCAATATTGTCTTGCATGGTCTTTTTGAACTTGGAAGAACTAGCTCTGCACAAAAATTCTTTGTTGAGATGCTATCCGCGGGGCACATACCGGATTCGTACACTCATTGCACTTTACTTAGTGGTTATTTTAAGAATGGACTTGTTGAAGAAGCTATGTCACACTTTGATAAGTTGGAGAGGAACAGAGAAGATACACATATTGAGATTTACAATGTTCTCATTGATGGATTGTGCAAAAACGGTAAGCTTGACAAAGCTTTTGCTATTTTTGAGAAGCTTTCCTTAATAGGTTTACATCCTAACGTGATAACATACACTACAATGATTAATGGATTTTGCCGAGAAGGATTGTTAGATGAAGCTAAAGATATGCTAAGAAAAATGGAGGACAATGGTTGTTTGCCAAACAACGCAACTTATAATGTTATTATGCACGGATTTCTCCAAAGTAACAAAATTAGTGAAATGAAGACATTTTTAAGGGAAATGATGGGGAAGAGCTTCTCATTTGATGCAACTGCAATAAAGTTATTAATAGACATTATAGCGGAGGATCATTCTTTGCTTGACATGATACCCGAGTTTCACTCGGAAAATAAAAAGTGAATTGTTTTTCACTTGGTTTATTCGGCTATGCTATCATGTTATGCAATTTCCTTTCACCTTTGCAAAAGAAATCACATCTAATGGAATTGCGGAAACTGAGAAAATGACAATTAGAACATTAGTTGAGCTCTCCAGGCAAGCTCATTGAGGGAGGTAAATTATTTCGATTGTTTTCCCGCTTTTCTTTATCTTGGAAATCAGATGTTGTTGCACACTATATCAGAAATAATTTGAGTTTCCTTATTTGCACGCGTTATAAGTCTAGGAATCAGTTTAAGTGGTATTTAGTTATCTCGAGATACTATCACTTTCTATCTTTTTAGAATCAATAGCTACTCTCTGTAACATAGAAACTGCTGTAGAAACAGTGTTCTCTACAATATATTAGGTCTTGGTAACATCAACCATAAATGGAACACCAGAGCTAACAAGATCAAAACCAAACTTCTATCCCTGAACCATATGGTATCCATATTTGTGATTTTCCTGCAATTGACCCATAAGTTTTTAAACCTGACAGGGCATATTATTACGGAACTGAATCCAAATTATTAAGTTATGTTTTCGGAGGTTTTTCTCTGATCTAAAATACTGAATGCTTTGTTGGGAATCGGCTTTTACATAGAACAATAATAATGTTAAGAGTAATTAGCTTTATTGGTTATTTGACTAATTGTCATCAGATTTCAAAATGGTTATAGTCCATATTGTTATTGTCAATTAAAATATATAGAAGTTGGAGGAAAGGGATGCCCTTTGAAGACGTACAAATCTGTATGCAATTCTCTTCTTTAATTGTTTGTTTCTTGATTTTGGATTATGGATTTTAACTTTTTAAGTATAAACTCTGCTTGTTTATTTTAAGAATTTTGGGAGATGGGGTTCGACGTCTTATCTCATATTTCAGCAGTGTGTTATCTAAAGAAGTTTCATTACTTGTTATCAAATGGTGTTAAATCTATCAATCTACATCTCAAAATGACATTTTGCTCTCTGGTTACCTGGTTATGTCCACAAGAAAGTATTTATGCATGTTCATGTTTGTTTTTTATTTATCCAACACACAAATAGTCAACCCTAGTCATGGCACATACCATCATCTGAGCCCCTGCTCCAACTGGGGTAAATTACACATTGCTTGCAGCTCGCTTCCTTGTGAAACTTCTGAAGCCCCTATTGTTCTTAGAAGTGTAAAGTTGTATGATGTAACTAGTGTTACTCTTTGCAATAACAACTGGACTATGGTACAAGACTGTAATTTTTGAAGTTAGAGAACCATTTCATTTGGAATATAAGCTCTTGCCCAGGCTACAGTATTTGCATGTTTAGAAGGCTAGAAGCTACAAGTGATAGCTCATTATGTACATAGCACATGTTTGATTGCCCTGGAGACTAGGAAAATCCGATTTATTTTGTTATGAATATTTCTCTTCTATTGCAGTGATAGACCTGCTGATGGTACTGTTAACTTAGTGACTTAGTATAAAGCAAGATATTCTTATTAGCCAATGTGCTACTCACTACATTTGACTAGCTTTTTTTGTTGTTTTTCTGTTATGAATGTCATTTTCGCCTTCCTTGCTCTATCCATCAGGTTCCAGGTGAAAAAGAAGAAAGCCTGTCGTAATTTCATGAGCATCATGCTTTCTGAGTGCAAGATCAAGAGACATTTGCAAGCTCTCTCTTCACCCTTCAGTGGTGCTATACCTGTTACAAGAGGTACTTTTCTCTCTAAGAACTGCTTGGTTTCTAAAGTGTTCTAAATTCTATTTTCAGTACTTTTATGAGTAAACTGCTTTTCAAGGACTCTTTAAGGTTGTTTTGTTGGTTTGGCTAAGCAAATAACCTACCGCATCCGTTGTCAGTAAAATCCATGTGTCACCTAGAAAAACAAAAATGATCGTAGTTTCTGGTGAGACCACATTCTAAGAAAATGATTGGTGAGAACTGAGAACCAGTTTGATAATCTATTTTTGGTTTTGGAACTATTGCAAAAGCTTCTCGGACAAAGTACTGCAACTTAGTTATTGTTAGAGCTTAGTATGTTCATATAGCACAAAATCTACCAAGAAGCATCTTTAGCTGAGCACAAGAGAAAATTTATTAGTATGTCTTTCTACAGGAGAATGGAACTTTAGAATTGGCTGCAACATATCACTTTCTATGCTTATAGGTTTGTGCTTATGTTTTAGTTAGCTTCCAGCTTTCACTTTGGTTTTCTCAGTTTGTTTATGTGTTTAGGAAGGAATCTGCACTATTTCCAGCAATTCTGTTTCATTTAGAAGATCACTGAATTTGGACATGTTTATTTGATTGACAAAGCAGTATTCTTTAATTAATTTCTCAAAACAGTTTTCTCGTAAGCAAAATATCCTGCAACTATACCTCCGTCGAGGCACCAGGACACCACATTTCTTTCCAGCTTCAGTGCCATTGCGTTTAAACTCCATTCAAATTTAAAACCCACAAATTATGCCCAAAATACACTTGATTAAACTTCACTTTGTTTAAAATATACAGGGAGAGTAACGAACTAATTGTAGATCCATCCAAGACAATCCCATGCTAGATCCCACATTTGAGACGAGGTAAACTATTGAGACTTGAAACTGATACTGTCAAAATCTGCTTAAGGACTATGCCAATTCAAACGAGTTGCTGTCATTTTCTAATATTGGTTTCTGAAGTGTTCTATATAGAGTAGAAAAGTGATTCAGAGATCCCATATTAACTTTGAATGGTATGTTAGATGAGTGTTACATTTTTGTCTATTGTGAGTTTTGTGTGTGAATATATGCAGACAATAACTTAAATGCATTCATCATAAAGGAACTGCTCCTATTATATAACTGTTAAGATAAAGCTTGTGATTCTCAAGTAATGTTACAAAGAATACATGTATGTTGCCCCCTGGCAGATTTCTCGGTCTTAAAAAAAAAGTACATTTATGTTATTTTCTTATTCCATTTAGATATGACAATAACTTAAATGTATCCATCATAAAGGAATTGCTCCTATTATATAACTGTTAAGATAAAGCTTGTGATTCTCAAGTAACTTTACAAAGAATACATGTATGTTGTCCCCTGACAGATTTCTCGGTCTTAAAAAAAATAGTACATTTAAATTGGAAATGATTAAAACTGTTTCTGTGGTCATAGATTTTACTGTTTTCCGCTGTTAACAGATTGGGTATTTTCTATACACATATCTCTGGTTTGGGTATGGGGCTGGAAAGTTTGACTTCCGCGCTTCTAAAACCTGGTATACACATGCTATTAGCACCTGGTTAACATGTCAATTATGGGTTTGTTTCGGCACTCACCGTCTTTTTAATTTACTTATCGAAAATATTTTATAAACCAACACCCGCTAATAGTACAGAGCTGATAAATTTAAGATTTTAACGCTGAAACTTTTACTTTTAAAATTTCGGTTGATTTTTCCAAAAAAAAGTTAAAATATAAAAATATAGAGTTGCCAAGATCACTTCTAGGCATATTATTGAAGCAAACGAATAACCAGATTGTATTCTCACTTTTAGCCCGCGCCATAAACTATTTATATCTGATAGCAGAAAAAGTATATAAAATTTGTATAATTTTTGTATATTATATTAATATACAAAATTTATATATATACAAAATAATATACAAATTTTATACATTTTCAAAGTCAAAATTTTAGAAGACATTATCTAAAAATGAGGAATTGAAGTGATCATTTGAGTTATCCAATAAAAGGAAGGAAACGTTTTGCTTCAGAGCTGAAGATTTACTTCATGAATCAGTGTTGGTTAACGTTGTTAGTTTTTGAACACATTCTGTCAATGAGACTAAAGGTGCTCCACTTTAGCATACTTAAGGGGCTATATATGCTTAGGGTTATATTTGAGTGACCAAAATGAACCTACCCTCAAAGATAAGAGACTAAATGTGCTCCACTTTAGCATACTTAAGGGGCTATATATGCTTAGGGTTATATTTGAGTGACCAAAATGAACCTACCCTCAAAGATAAGAGACTAAATGTGCTCCACTTTAGCATACTTAAGGGACTAAATATGCTCAAGGTTATATTTGAGGGACCAAAATAGACCTACCTTCAAGATAAGGGATAATATTGGCCGAAAACTCCAACTACAACAGAGTTTTTTTTTTTGGTACAAAAGATAACTTAATATATATTAAAGCATGCGTACAGGGGTTTGGTGCTCATGCACCATAGTGCTGACAGAATTAAAGTTTATACTAGTACAACTATGTAGGTTATTGCCTAATACACACTGGGGAACTTGTATACTAGGGACTACTGCTTGTCTACCTGAAGTATCAAAATGAGTCCTAGTACATATACTAATTACTAACACAAGATGTAGTTGAAACCCGGTCTTCATTTTGTTCCAACTCAGGAGTGGGTACCATACGATGATATAATGTACCCTGTTTATCTGCTAGCAGGTTATCCAAAACTGAGGTTGGTGTGTTAAACAAAGTTTGCAACTCATCAGTAAGTTGCATTTCACGGCATAGCTTTGCAAGTTGATCTGCTACGCCATTTTGTTCCTTGTACACATGATGGACTACTGGATCATGGAGAGACCTGGGGAGATGCCTGCAATCGAACAGAAGGTTAGAAAATTTTGGGCTTGTATTATTTAACAGTGTAATAATTTCCTTGGCATCCGTTTCTACTTCCAGTAGCAGCAGGTTCATTTGAATTGCTATGCGTAAGCCTGTTATGAGTGCCTGCAATTCAGTTGTGATACAGTGAACATGAGGAACAGAGCCAGCAAATCCTACTATCCAGTCACCTATGTGATTTCTAATGACGTCGCCGATTCCATCTGTGTCTTTGTCGGCATAAGTTGCCCCACCCGTATTGAGTTTGTAGAAATTCATCCTTGGAGGAATCCATCGTAAATGGATGGGAACTCTATGGACATTAGGCTTATTTGGCGCTGCTAGATAAGCATATTCTAGAGCATTTTGTAAAGATTTGTGAGGGTTAGGTCTTCCTTGTTGATGTTCATGAAGGTTTCTATTACGAGTTACCCATATTTGCCAGAGGCTAATAGCTAAGAAGGTTTTAGGATTTATCTTATAAGGGATGTGAATCCTTTTATAGTTTATAAACCTGCATAACCAGTGTATAGGAGTGTCTGTGATAGGAAGAGAGTTAACGAAATTAGAAAAGCCAATTAAATGCCAGTAATGTTGAACCTTACAACACTCAAAAAAGATGTGACTAATAGTTTCTAGAGTGTTAGGACAGAATTGACAATTTGAGGTTGAAGAGATCCCTATGTGGCTTAGGTAGTGTAGTGTTGGTAGTCGATTATGAAGAGCTAGCCACAGAAAATAGCGGATCTTGGGTTGAACTGGCAATTTCCATATCCATTTGAATTGTGTGGAATCATGCTGTTAGGAGTAACCAATGTGGAGCGTAGTTTGGTACATTGATTGAACTGTGAATTGGCCATCAGAAGTGAGACCCCAATACAGGTGATCAGCTTGTTGATTATATTGGGAAATGTAAATTTTGTTAATGATTATTTTGAGTTCTGTTGGTATGTCAAAGAAAATATTTTCCCACCTCCACATACGGTTTATTAGCAAAGTTGATACTGTATGAGTATCATGTGTGCGAGGTAGAGGACCTATTAGCAAGGACCTTAAGGTGGTGCCTGACTTGACCCAGGGATCAGTCCATAGATTAATATTGGTTCCTGTACCTATTATCCAGTGTAGACCCATTTGACAGTGATGCCACCCTTGTATTATATTTTTCCATGTTGCTGATGTAGCAGCTCCAGGATTAAGATGGAGATATTTGTTGAAAATTGTTGAGGCCCAAAAAGATTGAGGGTGCTGAAAAACTCTCCAGGCCAAACTAGCTAATAAGGCATAATTTTTTTGCTTAAGCTTTTGGATATTTAATCCGCCTTGGTTTGTAGCATTTATGATCTGATGCCAATTAAGTAAATGTAGTTTTTTCTTGTTGTTGGTGTTACATCACAAGAAGTCTCTTTGATATTTTTCAATCTTTTTTATAATGTGTGCAGGTAGAAGTATATATTTCATGATATGGTTAGGGAGAGAATTTAGGGTAGATTTTATAAGAGTGGTTCTTCCTGCCATGGTTAAAAAATTGGTTTTCCAACCAGCGAGCCTGGTTTTAAAGTTATCAAGGATGAACTGAAAGTCTGAAGTTTTGGGTCGACCATGAAAAATTGGAAAACCTAAATACTTTCCAACTGTTTGATTGCAAAAGATTGTAACACAAAGTTATTGTTCGTAAGGGAACAATTATGAGAAAAGAAGATCCTAGATTTTCCAAAATTAATTTTCTGACCGGAAATGCTTGTGAAGGAGTTAAGAACGTCAATGATAGCATGGCAGCTGCAGGTATTGACTTTGGACAGCAGCATGATATACAACAGAGTTATTGATACACGCTATAGCGGTGGATCCTTCTTTGCTTAACATGATACCAGAGTTTCACTTGGAAAATAAGAAGTGATTTTTTTTTCCACTTAGCTTATTCAGCTTTACTATCACTATTATTCAATTTCCTTTCACCTTCGCAAAATTAGTAGCATCTGGAATTGCTAAAACTGAGAAAATGGCTCTAAGAACATAGATTGAGCTTTCCACGCTAGCTTATTGAAGAGGTACATATCTTTTTGAAATTCTCTCATGTAATTGTTTGTTTCTTTATCTTAGAATATGGAATCCCTCTCTCTATAATTTGGACTATATGGCTAGAAAACTATCACAGATGTTGTAATGGGAAAAAGAGCATATTGCAGTTGTTTAATATACATTTCTTCAATACCTGTATGTAGGGTTCTTCTCAGAAGTGTAAAGTTGTATGATGCAACTAGCCACATGGCTTTGGTCTAATGGTAAATGTACAACTTTTGATGTGATTAGGCGCATGTTAAGGGTTCGAATCCTACGGCAAATAAAAGCTTAGTATTTAAGTAGAGAAGGGTAGGTGGCGGGCGCATTTATCCACCGAATTATGAACCGTGCTCCACTAGCCCTCGGGATCTCTCAGTTATCAAAAAAGAAGTACAAATTTTGTAATGTGAAACTTTTTGATTTGGATTATAAGCTCTTTTTTTGAATGACGGTGGTGTTGGGGCCACCTTGCTCGCGCCTCGTATATTTGCTACAATATTTTGAGCTACAATATTTGCATGTCTAGAAGCTACAACTGATAGCTCATTCTGAATATGGCGCCTGTTTTAAAAGATGGCCCCTGGTGATATATCAAACATGGATAATTTTATGTTTTTGTGAATCAACAGTTGCATGTAACTTAATTACTGTTGCTATGGTAATGTGCAGAATTCAGAAATAAGTAGTTCTTCTGAAGATGCATCTCAGTTGACATCTTTCGACTTTACCTTATTATGTTGTATACTAGCCAACGTCATCATTTTCTATATCTATGAGAATTAATGGAAGTTGTCTACAGATTTGTTTCATTACTAGAGATATACAGAATCTAGTTAAAGTTCTTCAGAAAATGTATTTTGGTTGGCAAGGTTGACATCTTTGCTACTGCAGAAATCAATGGTTAAACCATTGCATCTTGATGCTGAAGCCAAGACTTATTCCCGGAACCACAATTCGAATCCGATATTATCAAAGTCAACTCTCGCTCAAATTTATGAACATTCTAAACTTGCAAATTTTTAATTTTGCCAATTAGTGCTGAAACCTGAAGTCATTTATTAGGGTAGCTTGTGATGTTATTTTGATATTGTTGTGTTTTCCTCAAAATTGTTTTTTATGTGTGTGAGGGTGCTTTTTATCTTGTTTGGCCAAGTTTTTTTAAAGCCAAAAAAATATTTTTTTCCCCCAAAGTTGAAGTGTTTCGCCAAACTTTTAGAAGAAGAAAAAAAATGCTTTTGAGTAGAAGCAGACTAAAGTAACTTCTTCCCAAAGCACTTTAGAGAAAAATATACTTAGAAACACTTTTTAAAAGTTTAGCTTTTGATGGTCAGAAGTGCTTTTGAGAAAAAACACTTATCAAAATACACTAATTTTTGAAGCTCGGCAAAATAGGCTGTTAGAAGGTTTTGACAAAGTAGCTGTTAGTGACTTCTGCAAATGGTTTGAATATTTCGGGCATGGAACAGTGTCACATAAACTGGTTGAATTCAAGATTTTAATTTAATGATTTTATGGTTCTGAATTCTTTCAAAATATTCGTTTAATTTTAACATTTATCATACTTTCGATATTTTCACGCTTGTAGCTTTTTGGTATAAGAATGGATGGTGTGGGAACTCCTTTTTTCCGTTCCGGTCTATCATGATTTTTGTCTAGTGACTTTGAGAATCTTGTACAACTAATCATATCGAGATGATTTTAATATTTAACATTTTTATGGAGTTGATGGGTTTAAATCAGACGAGGTACCACAACCAAATTGGATGAGTAAATTATTATTATGTGCCATTGAGCTTAGGTGAGTGCGATGTCTCATGTCAATCGAACAGCATAACTCCTGCTTCTTTACTCTAGGAAACAGATGCAACTTATATATAATGATAATGTAAATATTTTTTACAGTGTTACTTATTTTCATGCATATCTTATTTTCTGGTTATTAATCTCAATTTTTTTGAACATATACTTATAATATTATTTAGCTGATCTTAAAATGTAAAAATTTATCTTACTATAAGTACATTAACCGAGAGTTTAGATATTAGACAAGTATTGTTATGCTACAGGAACAAGGAAAGAAGAAAAATTAAGCATTCGACAAATTGTCCGGCCGAAAATCCTTCTAAGGTTACGTGGAGACGAGTTTAAATGCGTGAGGATTCATATAACGTATTACATGTTAAGGATTGAAATGTAATTATTGTTATTTCAAATCAAGTAAAACAATAAGATCTAATATTCATGTTGGTACCACAATATTTGATTTCCCGAACTATGTTCTTGATCACAAATGATACATTTATATCTGTCATTTCTTTGGATATGACACTTGGCAATACTAGCCACAAAGCACGTAATCGGTTGGTGCGATCTCTTACGTGAAGAGTTACTACCATATACTCTTGCCTATTCTTAATGGGCGTTTGGACATAAGAATCAAAAAATTTCGAAAAAAAGTAAAAATGGTATTTGAAAATTAGAGTTGTGTTTGAACATGAATATAATTTTGGTTTGTTTTTGTTGTGAGTGATCTGCATGAAAATTTGGAAAAATAACTTTTTTGGAGTTTTCAAATTTTCGAAAAATTTCAAAATTTATCTTGAAGTGAAAATTTAAATTTTATGACCAAACACTAATTTCGAAAAAAATATGATTTTTTCTTATGTACAAAGCCCAAGCTGCTCTAATTAGGTCATTTCCTTTTCATTGCCCTGTTACTTTTTATATTGGAAGAATTAATCTGTTCACTCAACTATATATATACATACTAGTGGGGTGTAGCCCGTGCATAGCACGGACCCAATGTCAAGGTACTCCGAAATTTTTAGATATGTGTAATCTACTATTCATAATTGAAAATCTTTATCCCTTTAGTCAGTAAAATTTTGACCATCAAACACCTGCTACAATCACGGTCCAATTCCAACATAAAGCTCTCAAGTTAGAACTTGGTCGATAAGTCGGTGAAATTTACAGAATATAGAACATAATGCACATGGTCACCACCACTTTCATCTAAAACAATTCACACTTACAGTGAGAAAACGATACTATTCCTATCATTTTCATTGTTCTGTCTCTAGTGAAATTTGTTGGCGAGATGGCAACGGATTCAGAATTTAAATTTTATGGGTTCAACATTTAAGGATTCAACATTAAACTCATTATATTTTTAAGGTTATGGTTTCATGTCTACGACTATTTTTGCAATTTTAAAGAATTTTTACATGCATTGCCTTTTGATCGGACCCTTTGTCAAAATAAGAAGGTTATTCTCGGAACAAATGGGATCTATGGAAAATTCCTTAAGAAAGTCTTTGACTATTTGCATTTTTTTATACAACCTGGTCCTCTTATTCGCTACTCGTTGGTGGTTAACCAATTTCAAGCGTGTGCTTTCCAATACGTGGTGTTGTTGTTATCCAGCTTCACAGGTGTGCTCTTTATTCCTGAAATATTGTGCAGGCTAAGTTAGTTATTTTGTTCCGAATGTGTTGTAGGCACACCTCTTTTATCCACAGATGTTCTCGTTCAAGTATGTAAGCAATTTTACAAAAAAGTTTGCAATCAGCTTATCCTGCAAAGTCAGAGTAGTCACACGATTATGTCACGTCCCGATTTTCCCTCCGAAGGCATTGTGACGACACCTAGTCTCTACGACTAGATAAGCCTAATTGCGGAAAAGATATTAAATAAAAATAAGAAAATAAAGACGGAATAAAGTAAATCTACTAATGAAACATCGCCATTCGGCACGTACAAAATACAACTTCCCAAAACCCGGAATATCACATTAGTCACAAGATCTATCTCAAAATAGCTCTATACAACGTAAGGGAATTACATGAAAAATCTATCTAAGTCTGGACTGGAAGTTGACTCGAAGGACTCTGCGGACGCGGCAGAATCACCTTTTAGTCTCCTCGAAGCAGCCGCTCGGACCCCTAGCAACAAAACTGAGTGCTGGTACCTGGATCTGCATACGAAAAACATGTGCAGGAAACGGCATGAGTACACCACAATTGGTACCCAGTAAGTGCCAAGCCTAACCCCAGTCAAGTAGTGGTGAGGTCAGGTTAAGACTCTACTGGATTTTGATAAGTAAAACCGTTTAAAATAGTACAGAGGAATATAAATTCTAAGGTAAGCAGTAGAAACAAATAATCTGAAAAGTAAAACAGCGACAGGGAGCCCTTGGCTCAGCACAAAATATCACACGGGGGAATGTTCTGGGAAACGTCCCGTAGTTCCAAATGTAAAGATACAATACATAGGGAAAGCTCCCGGAATACGTCTGCAGTCCCAATTTAAATATGTAGTACATGGGGAAAGATTCCGGAATACGTCCGTATTCCCAATTTAAATATGCAGTACAGGGGGAAAGCTCCCGGAATACGTCCGTAGTCCCCATTTAAAAATGCAATGCGAATGAATGCCGGATACAGTGTATTTAAACAGCTTAGAAAAAGAATCACAGACAAGAACAAGATAAAGACTAACTAACACGGTGCACATTATATCAAATACGGAATTTAGGTAAAACAGGTAGGCATGCTTCTTCCTAATATAAACTACACAAGTAGCACATTAAACATTAAAAAAGGATTAAAATGATTTATGACATGGATAGGAAAAATAGAAGTAAGCAACAATGGCCCGTGTACGTACTCGTCACCTCACGTCCATGGCGCTCATATAACAAAGAGTATCAAAACAACCTAAGGGGAAGTCCCCAACACAGAGTTAGGCAAGCCACTTACCTCGATTGCGCTACTCAACTCAAACCATGCTCTTGCCACGAGTACCCGACTCTGAATGACCCAAATATATTCAATTCAATTGCATAACGTAAATATCACCTCAAGGAATCAATATAGCTAATTAGTTCGAAGCTAACACGCGAAATTAGGAAAAAGCCCAAACAGTCCCCCCAGGACCACGTCTCGGAATCAGGTAAAAATTATAAATTCCGGACAACCATTCACTCATGAATCTAACCATATAAGAATTACTCAAATCGGATATCAAAATCCCGATCAAAACTCAAAAAATTGGCCTAGGAACTTTATCCAATTTTCCCCAATTTTCCACCATAAATTCGAATTTGAAGGGTAGATTTAAGAGTATAATCATGAAATTTAGTCTGAATCGAGTAGGAGTCACTTACCCAAATTGTCTAGGTGAAAATCTCCCGAAATATCGCACTTTCCCAAGCTCCCAAGTTCAAAATATGAAAAATGGTTCAAACCCTCGATTTTGGGTCTTTTATTATTCTGCCCAGGTATACTTCAGTGCGATCGCGGACCCCCAGTCGCGATCGCGGAGCGTAACCAACACACGCCTAAATTTTTCTCCTACGCGTACGCAGGGATCTGTTCGCGAACGCGCTCCTCAACCTACTCAGACCTACGCGATCGTGGTTGGCTTCACGCGACCGCATAGAGATACGCTCAAACACCTGCTGCCTAAATTCTTCTATGCGAACGCAACAATGCCCACGCGGACGCAGTGGCTAAGCTGCACAACCTATGCGATCGCGAACCTTTTTATGCGATCGCAGAGAATAAATTCTGCCAGCCTCCACTTACTCTACGCGATCGCGGATTCTCTCACGCGATCGCAATGAAGGAAAAGCTGCTGCAATTTCAACAACAAAACCATCATCACTTAAGGCTAAAAATGCCCGTTTGAGCATCCGAAACACACCCGAGGCCCCCGGGACCTCAACCAAACTTACCAACCAGTCCTAATACCTCATTCAAACTTAGTCGATCCTTCAAAACACATCCCATTACATCAAAATCACCAATTATGCATGGATTCAAGCCTAAGAACTTATGAAATTTCCAAATCCACAATCGATGCTGAAACACGTCAAAACTAATCCGAATGACCTCAAATTTTACACACAGGTCATAAGTGACACCACGAACCTACATCCGCTCTCGGAATTCCATACCGAGTCTGATATCAAAATTTCACCTATCGGCCGAAATTCTAACTTTCGCCAATTCAATCCTAAATCTACTGCAGACCTCGAAAACACATTCCGAACACGCTCCTAACCCCAGAATCCCCCAACGGAGCTGACAAAGTTGACGAAATTATATTCCGGATCCGTCTTCACACAGTTCCAACTACGACCTGATTTCTAAAGCTTAAACTCACACTTAAGGACTATGTGTCCAAAACTCTCCAAAATTCACAACTAAACATTCCGACAAGTTCCAAAAGCAGAAATAGACATGGGAAAAGTAGTTATTAGGGGATCGGGGTGCTAACTCTCAAAACGACCGACTGGGTCGTTACATTCTCCCCCTCTTAAGAAATTCGTTCGTCCTCGAACGACTATAGAGACATACCTGAAGCTGTGAAAAGGTGAGGGTACTAATTGTGCATATCCTGCTCGGTCTCCCAAGTCGCCTCTTCGACCGGCTGACCCCTCCACTGAACCTTGACTGATGCAATATTCTTTGACCTGAGCTTCCTGACCTGTCTATCCAATATAGCTACTAGATCCTCAACATATGATAGATCCTTGTCCAACTGGAATAAACTGAAATCCAAAACATGGGTCGGGTCGCAGTGACACTTCCGGAGCATAGAGACTTGGAATACCAGATGAACTCCCGCTAGGTTGGGAGGCAAGGCTAGCTCATAAGCGACCTCCCCAACACACCGCAACACCTCAAAAGGGCCAATAAATCTCGGACTCACCTTACCCTTCTTCCCGAAGCTCATGACGCCCTTCATAGGCGATACCCGAAGCAAAACCCGATCACCAGCCATAAATGCCAAATCACGAACCTTCCGGTCCGCATAACTCTTCTGCCTGGACTGAGCTGTGTGAAGCCTCTCCTAAATCACCTTCACCTTGTCCAAGGCATCCTGGACCAAATCTGTACCCAACAATCGGGCCTCGCCCGACTCAAACCATCCCACTGGAGACCTGCACCGTCTACCATACAAAGCCTCATATGGTGTCATCTGAATGCTGGATTGGTAACTATTATTATAAGCAAACTCTGCAAGTGGAAAGTATTGGTCCCGTTACCCTCCAAAATCCATCACACAGGCACGGAGCATATCCTCAAGAATCAGAATCGTGAGATCAAACTGCCCGTCCGTGTGAGGGTGAAAGGATGTACTCAACTCCACCCTGGTGCCTAACTCCTGCTGAAAAGCTCTCCAGAACCGTGAAGTGAACTGTGTACCTCTGTCTGAAATGATAGATACTGGAATACCGTGGAGGCGAACAATCTCCCTGATATAAATCTCCGCCAACCTCTCGGAGGAGTATGTAGTCAACACTGGAATGAAATGCGCTGAATTGGTCAGCCGATCCACAATCACCCAAATATCATCGAACTTTCTCAAAGTCCGAAGAAGTCCAACCACAAAGTCCATGGTGATCCGCTCCTACTTCCACTATGGAAGCTCAATCTACTGAAGTAACCCTCCTGGTCTCTGATGCTCATATTTGACTTGCTGACAGTTGAGACACTTGGCTACAAACTCCACTATATCATTTTTCATCCTTCTCCACCAATAGTGTTGTCTCAGATCCTGGTACATCTTCGCGGTACCCAGATGAATGGAATACCGCGAGCTATGGGCCTCCTCAAGAATCAACCCCCGAAGCCCATCTACATTGGGCACACAGATACGGACCGACATCCTCATCACGCCATCATCACCTATAGTCACATCCTTGGCATGACCTCGCCGAACCCTGTATTGAAGAACCAGAAGGTTGGGATCATCATACTGGCGCTCTCGAATGCAGCCATAAAGAGAAGACCTGGAAACCACACAAGCTAAAACCCGACAAGGCTCTGAAAGATTCAACCTTATGAACTGACTGGCTAAGGACTGGACATCCAAGGCTAAGGTCCTCTCAACTGCCGGAAGATTTGCCGAACTCCCCAAACTCTCCGCCTAACGACTCAAGGCATCGGCCACCATATTGGCCTTATCCTGGTGGTATAATATAGTGATCATAGTCCTTTAGTAACTCCAACCATCTCCGCTGGCGCAAATTGAGGTCCTTCTTCTTGAATAAGTGCTGTAAACTCCGGTGATTAGTGAAAATCTCACAGGGAATATCGTATAAATAATGACGCCATATCTTCAGGGCGTGAACAATCGCTGCCAACTCGAGATCATGAACTGGATAGTTCTTCTCATGCACCTTCAACTGTATGGACGCGTAGGAAATCACCCTACCGTCCTGCATCAATACTGCTCCAAGGCCAATCCTCGAGGCATCACAATATACTGTGTAGGACCCTGAACCCGTAGGCAAAACCAACACCGCGGCTGTAGTCAAGGCTTTCTTGAGCTTCTGGAAGCTCTCTTCGCACTCCTCAGTCCACCTGAACGGAGCACCCTTCTGGGTCAGTCTGGTCATAGGTGCTGCAATAGATAAAAACCCCTCTACAAAGCGACGGTAGTACCCTGCCAAACCAAGGAAACTATAGATCTCCGTAGCTGATGACGGTCTAGGCCAACTCTACACCGCCTCCACTTTCTTCGGATCTACTTTGATCCCCTCACAAGACACTATGTGGCCCAAGAATGCCACTGAATCAAGCCAGAACTCACACTTGGAGAATTTTGCATACAATCTCTTCTCCCTCAAAGTCTGAAGCGCGGTCCTCAAGTGCTTCTCATGATCTTCCCGTGATCGGGAATACACCAGAATGTCGTCAATAAACACAATGACGAAGGAATCAAGATAAGGCCGGAACACACTGTGCATCAAATGCATAAAAGCTGCTGGGGCATTAGTCAGCCCAAATGACATAACAAGAAACTCATAGTGGCCATATCTGGTCCTGAAGGCAGTCTTCAGGATATCCGGCTCCAGAATCTTCAGCTGATGATAGCTAGATTGCAAGTCAATCTTGGAGAATCCTCTGGAACCCTGTAGCTAGTCGAATAAATCATCAATGCAAGGCAAAGGATACCTGTTCTTCATTGTAACCTAGTTGCCGATAATCAATACACATACACATAGAGCCATCATTTTTCTTCATAAATAGCACTGGAGCACCCCAAGGTGATACACTGGGCGTGATGAAACCCTTATCAAGCAACTCCTGTAACTGCTCCTTCAACTCCTTCAACTCAGGAGGATCCATACGGTAAGGAGGGATAGAAATGGGCTGAGTGCCCGGCAACAAATCAATGCCGAAACCAATATCTCTGCCGGGCGGCATACCCGGAAGATCAGCTGGGAATACATCAGGAAAGTCCCTCACTACTGGGACTGACTCAACTGGAGGGGTATCAACATTGACATCTCTCAGACAATCAAGAATAGCATAATGGGGCGGCAACTAGTCCATGCCCAAGATAACATCGAAATCTACCATGCTGAGTAATAACAAATCATCCCTGGTCTCAAAACCACTAAGAGAAATCAAACACAATCGATACACGCAGTCCACAACTAGAGAATCTCCCACAGGAGTAGATACATAAACAGGGGAGCTCAAAGAATCTCGAGATATCCCCAAATGTGGAGCAAAATAAGAGGACACATATGAATACGTAGAGCCTGGATCAAATAATACTGATGCATCCCTATGGAAGACAGGGACAATACCTGTGATGATTGAGTCTAAAGTAATGGCCTCGGAAGGGCATAGTACCTGGCCTGGCCTCGCCCTCTAGGGAGACCTCTACATCCCCGACCTCCACCTCGAGCTGACTGAGTAGGTGGAGTGGCAGCTGGGGCTGGAAGAATAGCCGGAGGACCCGGCGGAGCACGTGGAGGATGATAAAACTATGGGAGGAGCACCCCTCCTAGCCTTGGGGCAATCTCTAATCATGTGACGAGTGTCACCACACTCAAAATAACCCCTCGGAGGACGCTGCGATTGAGACTGAATAGGAGTTGGCCTGCTGGGCTGGCCGAAAATAGCACCTCGAACTGGAGGCACACTGGATACTGGCGGTGCATAATAGAACTCCTGAGGTCTAGGAGGAGCTGGAATACCGCTGGCTGCTAGAAGGGCTGAATGAACAGGGCGACCCACAAAGCCCCTACCGTAACGTGTTGATGGTGCACAAGCTCCTGAAAAATGGCCAGTCTCTCGAGACTTCTTGGCCTCTCTCTCCTCTCGGTCCCGGGCGAACATGCCCTCTACTCTTCTGGCAATACTCATTGCCTGTTGATAAGTGATATCCATCTCCAACTCTCTGGCCATACTGGCCCGAATACTAGGGTGAAGTCCCTCAATGAAGCGGCGAACCCGCTCTCTGACTGTGGCAACCAAGGCTGGTGCATGCCGAGCTAACTCACTGAAACGGACTACATCCTCCGACACAGTCATAGTACCCTAGCGCAACTGCTCAAACTCCGCGCGCCAAGTATCCTTGAGGCTCTGAAGGACATACTCTTGCAAAAACATCTCTGAAAACTGAGTCCAAGTGAGTGAGGTTGCTTCATCTGGACTACTCATCTCATAGGCCCTCCACCACTGATATGCCGCTCCCCTCAGCTGGAAAGTGGTGAAAGAAACCCCACTGGTCTCCACAATGCCCAGAGCGCGGAGAATACGATGACACTCTTCAAGAAACCCCAGAGCGTCATCTGAAGCTAGTCCGCTGAAAATAGGTGGGTGGTACTTCTTGTACCTCTCAAGTCTGAGTTGCTATGCCTCATAAGAAGCTACCCGTGTTCCCATGCTGTACCGGAGCCACTGGGGCATAGGAATATACTCCGGAGCCTGATCAACCTGGACCCTCTGCTCAGGAGCAGGCTGCGGGAGTCTGTGCCCCTCCCCCGCCCTGAGATGTAGCGGGAGCTATCGGAAGTAGCCCAGCCTGAGCTAGAGTGCTGAACATGCTCATGAACTGAGCTAAAGTCTCCTGTAAGGCTGGAGCAGCAACAGGAACCTCCTGGTGTCGGCTCTCCAGCTGGAGCTGCTGTGGACTCCTCTATCGCTGCTCTCATCGGTTCTCGGGATGCACCGCATGGTCATCCTCTACCCTGACCCCGGCCTCTGGCGGCTCTGGCAGGAGGCTCGAGTGCCTGGTCATCGGTCCTCCCAGTACGGGTCCTCACCATCTGCGGAAAGAATAGAATAGAATTTTAGAATTTTGATGTCAATAACTCGCACGACAAGGAAATTAAAGAAATATGATTGTTCTTAACAGTTACATAACCTCCGAAGATAGATACAGACGTCTCCGCACCGATCCGCAAGACTCCAATAATCCGGCCTGTGACTTGTGACTCCTATGAACCTAGACGCTTTGATACCAACTTTTCACATCCCGATTTCCCCTCCAAAGGTATCATGACGACACCTAGTCTCTACGACTAGGTAAGCCTAATTGCGGAAAAGATATTAAATAAAAATAATAAAATAAAGATGGAATAAAGTAAATCTACTAATGAAACATTGCCACTCAGCACGTAAAAAATACAACTTCCCAAAACCCAGAATATCACATTAGTCACAAGTTCTATCTCAAAATAGCTCTATACAACGTAAGGGAATTACATGAAAATTATATCTAAGTCTGGAGTGGAAGGTGACTCGAAGGACTTTGCGGACGCGGAAGAATTACCTTTCGATCTCCTCGAAGAATTTGCGCAATCCGGGCATGAATCCGAAAAGCTTTTATGTGAAATTATGAGAAATAGTAATCTTTACACAACCTGGTCCTCTTATTCGCTACTCGTTAGTGGTTAACCAATTTCAAGCGTGTGCTTTCCAATATGTGATGTTGTTGTTGTCCAGCTTGACGGGCGTGCTCTTTATTCCTGAAATAATGTGCAGGCTAAGTTAGTTATTTTATTCCGAATGTGTTCTAGGCACACCTCTTTTATCCACAGATGTCCTCGTTCAAGTATGTAAGTACAAAAACGTTTGCAATCTGGTTATCCTGCAAAGTCAGATTAGTCACATGATTAACTGGGAGTACCTGCAAAGAGAAAAAGGATCAAACATATTACAAAAATAGGAACATGTTAGCTGAAAAATAACACTTGCTATATTAACTTTTTATCCAACTCTATATACACCAAAATACAAAGGTAACTATGTGAAAAATTCTATGAATCACTTATTTATGAGACATAATTAACAATTTAAGCCATCTGATAAAAATTTGAAGGCAAAACAATATACTTTGCAATAAACTGTGCATCTCGAGGATGTGCATCAATTAAACGACAGAGAGAACTAACTGAAGAAGATTCATAATAAGCATATTTTGTCAAGCACTAAATGTTCAAGTAGCCGTAGAAGGAAATAAAGAAGTGAGAATTCAGTAGAAGCACTTATAACCCAAACCACCAGAAACCAAAGTAAACCGAGAAAAACACAAGTTAAGTTGAGGCTATGATGAGAGGGGAAAGGATTAAAGCAGAAAGAGAAATTTTCTCAAACAGCTAGTAATAAAGAATTAAGAATTAGGTGCAAACATGTGATGACCCAAAGGGTCATCTTAGGAATTAAGACACCATTCCAGGCCCAGTAGCCTTAAAAAGACTAATTTTAATTATTTTGATTTATGTGCGCAGTCCGGGCGTGAATCCGGAAAGCTTTTACGTGAAAATATGAGAAATAGTAATCTTTACACAACCTGTTCCTCTTATTCTCTACTCGTTGGTGGTTAACCAATTTCAAGCATGTGCTTTCTAATATGTGATATTGTTGTTATCCAACTTCACGGGTGTGCTCTTTATTCCTGAAATAATGTGCAGGCTAAGTTAGTTATTTTGTTCAGAATGTGTTGTAGGCACACCTCTTTTGTCCACAGATGTTCTCGTTCAAGCATGTAAGCAATTTTACTAAAACGTTTGCAATCTGGTTATCCCGCAAAGTCAGATTAGTCACACGATTAACTAGGAGTACTTGCAAAGAGAAAAAGGAGCAAACATACTACAAAAATAGGCACATGTTAGCTGAAAAATAACACTTGCTATATTAAATTTTTATCCAACTTTATATACACCAAAATACAAAGGTAAATATGTGAAAAATTCTATGAATCGCTTATTTATGAGACATTATTAACAATTTAAGCTATCTAATAAAAATTTGAAGGCAAAACAATATACTTTGCAATAAAGTGTGCATCTCGAGGATGTGCATCAATTAAACGACAGAGAGAACTAACTGAAGAAGATTCATAATAAGAACATTTTGTCAAGCACTAAACATTCAAGTAGCCGTAGAAGGAAATGAAGAAGTGAGAATTCAGTAGAAGCACTTATAACCCAAACCACCAGAAATCAAAGTAAATCGAGAAACACACAAGTTAAGTTGAGGCTTTGATCAGAGGGAAAAGAATTAAAGCAGAAAGAGGAATTTTCTCGAACATCTAGTGATACAGAATTAAGAATTAGGTGAAAACATGTGATGACCCAAAGGGTCATCTTAGGAATTAAGACACTATTCTAGGGCTAGTAGCCTTAAGAAGACTAATTTTAATTGTCTCGATTTGCATGCGCATTTCGGGCGTGAATCCGGAAAGGTTTTACGTGAAAATATGAGAAATATAAAAATATGGGACTTAGGCGTATTCCCGGAATTGAATTCCGAGGTCCCTAGCCTTAGAAAATATTTTTTGAAGAAAATTGTTTTCCTGGTTTTTACAGGAAATAAAGAAATGAAATAAAATGTGAATGTTTTGTTATCGGGCCGCATTTTTGTTTCGGAGCCCGGAACAAGTTTCTTATGATATTTAAGTCTTATCTGTGAAATTTGATGAGAATCGGAGTTGATTTGACGTGATTCGGATATCCGGTTAAAAAGTTAGAAAATTTGAGTGTTCTTGAGAGAATCATGAGTTTTGAGGTTAACTTCATAGTTGTTGATGTTATTTTGATGATTTGATCGCACGAGAAAGTTCGTATAATCTTTTTAGACTTGCGTACATGATTGGATTGGAGCCCCGAGAGCTCGGGTGAGTTTCGGGTAGGCTACAGAGTGTTTAGACTTAGAAAAAAATTACACAGCTGATATCTGGTGTTGGCAGGCCTCTGACCTCGCAAATGCGAGATCAGGCTTCGCAAATGCGAAGTCCTGGGCCATTCCCAGATCTCGCAAATGCGAGATTCTGACCGCAATTGCGAAGTCCCCATACGTCGCAAATGCGACAATTTCATCGCATTTGCGATGGCTGCAATAATTTGAAGGGTTCACAATTGCAAACCTCTGATCGCAAATGCGATAACTGCGGCCTATAAAGTGATATTTAAGAAGTGACTTTCACCATTTTACAATTCTTTCAAACCCTAAACTGCCATAGACGATTTTCCAAAGACTCAAACTTCTTCAAATCATAGGTAAGTGATTCCAAACTAATTCCTTTCGATCCTTAATAATTTTAAACAAGATTTCATCATAGAATCTAGAATTTTCAAGGTAAAAATACGGATTTTCTGGTAGAACTTAGGAGTTTAAAAATTTGGGAATTTAGACCTCGAATTGAGGTTGGATTCCAAAATCAATTGTATATCCGGGCTCGGGGGAGAATGGGTAAACGAATTTTGGTCCGAACCTCGAGTTTAGACCAAGCGGTCCCGGGGTCGATTTTCATATTTTGATAAGAAAACATAGGAAAACCATAATTTGAACATTAAAAGTTAATACCTTTATCAATAATTAATGATATTGAACCCAATTGTGATTAGATTTGAGTGAGTTAAAGCCCAATTCTAAAGTAAAAGCAGTGTTTGAGCAGTGAGTGATGAATTCGAGGTAAGTGTTGTGTCAAACCTTAGCTTGAGGGAATAGGTATTGTGTGACTACTTGTTACCTGTTTTGTTGCTAAATCCAATGTATATGTGAGGTAACGAGTACCTATACGTTGTGGTCAGGTCATAACATGCGAGTGAAAGAAAATTCTTGTTATTTTGGTAGTTGTAAAGCCTATTACTTGTGATCATTGTTGTTGTTGAAATGTTGGAAGATTGGTATCCGGCTCCACCATGATGGATAATATTGTGAACACAGGGTTGAGATTTAAATAGTAAATAATGCTAGAAACCATGTTGGAACACTGACCTCTTGTGAAATCCCTTGTGAATATTGAATTGAGATTGAAATGATATATGATAAAAGAAACTATGATAAAATATCGATTTCCTATGAAATCCCTCTGTGTATGTTGTTAATGATTCTGTGATTGGTAAGGAGGAGTGTAAAGCACAGAGGATGATGTCGTGCATGATCCATATATATATATATATTCTATTGTGAGGAAGAGAGTGAAATCACGAAAGGGGATGTCGTGC
The DNA here is from genome assembly GCA_005239525.1 of Nicotiana knightiana. NCBI lineage: Eukaryota > Viridiplantae > Streptophyta > Magnoliopsida > Solanales > Solanaceae > Nicotiana > Nicotiana knightiana. The sequence goes on along the minus strand of ML434655.1, from coordinate 148,198 downwards.
CTGAATAAAATACCTTGTGAGAGTAAAAGCACGAAGGGTGATGCCGTGCCTAAATGAAATACATTGTGAGAGTAAAAACACGAAGGGTGATGCCGTGTATGCTTATTTATGATATGGTGAAGATGAGAGTAAACACACGAATGGTGGTGTCGTGCGAGTTCTTTTTCTATTCTTATTGCTTTAAATTATTGTTGATTACTGTTTATTGTTGTGTTGTTGTTTTTCTCACTCCTTATGTTAAATTCCCCATAGCATGATCCCTTCCCATTATTGGATATAATGTCAATTCTTTAATTTCTATTGTTTCTGCTAGTATGTTTATACATGTCCAGATTTTATGTGGTGTCCTGTCCTAGCCTTGTCACTACTTCGCCGATGTTAGGCTCGGCACTTACTCAATACATGGGGTCGGTTGTACTGATACTACACTCTGCACTTCTTGTGCAGATCCAGGTACCGATCAAAGTTAGGTAAAAGTAGTTGTTGATTCTCTACGCGCGGAGACCCGAGGTAAATCTGCTGGCGTCGGCAGACTCCTGGAGTCTTCCCTTCTTTATTTAGATTGTTATTTTGTTTCGTTCAAAATAGAGACATATTTCTTTCAGTCCATTTATTTGTAGTACTTTTTAGTAGTTCGTGGATTGTGACACCAGTCTCTGGGTAGTTGTGTAGTTAAGTACTAGTCTGTGGCTCGTTATTGCTACTTCGAATATTATTCTGGTATTATTTTTGGGTAGTATTAGTTTTTGTATTTACTTTAAATTGTTTTGTTATTGTGAAGTAAATTTTTGAAAGGAAAGCAGGTAGTAAATTTCTAACATTGGCTTTCCTAGCAAGTATGATGTTAGGCGCCATCACGATCTCGTGGGTTGGGAATTTGGGTCGTGACAAATTGGTTTCAGAGCACTAGGTTTCCTATGTCTCACAATTCACGAACAAACTTAATAGAGTCAGAGGGATTGGTGCGGAGATGTCTGTACTTATCTCTTTGAGGCTATGAAGTTAGGAACAAACTCATTGTTATTTCTACTCCATCGTGCGGTTCTTGTGATCTCAAATGCTCGTAGAACTCTTCTATTCTCTCGTAAACAGTGAGAATGCGTTCTTCTTCTTCTGCTGACCAATAATTAGGTCCCCCAGTAGCAACAACTCCTATTAGGGGCAGAGGCCGAGGCCGGGGCAGGACTCAGCCCATTGCTCAGGGCAGGTCGATACTTTATTTCAGTTAGTAGTAGAAATTTTCCTAGACCTGGGAGAGCCATATTTCATCAGAGCACTCAGGCTACGCGCCCCATTGCAGTTACAACTCTACTTACATGACCAACTAGGGTAAGGGGTCGCAATGTCAAAGGTGGAGGTTAGACTCCTAGAGCTGGAGACCCGTCCGGTTGATATGTATTTTCTATGGTAGGGCTGAGGTCGCTATATCAGATGGTGTCATTGCAAGCACAATTTCTAGTTGTTATAAAGTGACAGTTCCCTTAGCTTGATCCAATTGTGAGTATCTAAGAAGTCCTCCTAATATGCTCCACTCATGGGTGAGCTTCGTAACCATGAAAACTCAAGTGGAATACAGGCCCAAGACTCAATTGAAACCAGTGAATCTCAAAGGGGTTACTTGTAGCCCGAGAAAACTATTTTTGTGAATATAAGAGCATTTATTTTTTCAAAAAGATCAAGCATCCATATGCCGAGGTCTAAATCATGTTAGTACCAAGTAAGCCACAAATTTGACCGACAGGCACAACCTCAACTCGAACCACTCATTCTTTCTAAACTAACAAAATTACATCTACACTACAAGACTAATTCCCTAAATAAAGTCGCCAAGCTATCCATCATCGGGAAGAGTCAAAACAAATTGCTCCAAAAGGATTAACCGATTACCAAGGATGTCACCACCAAAATAAAAACATACTATAGATATAGCATAACAATCTCCATATGAAGACAAAGTAATGTCAAATAACTAACAAAGGACAGAATACCAATTCACATAAATAAGCTAAATTGTCATAAGAACACAAAATAAATGCCAATTCGCAAATAAATAAATTAACATCCCATTCACAGTTATTCAAGAAGCCACCTCAACTTGAAAATTATAAAAATAGAGTAAAATGATGAACGTTGCTCCCTAGATACTGCATCAAGTACTCCCCTCGCTGTCAGACTCCGTCGCATCCTCTTCTCCTTTTTCCTCAGACCAATGCACTGGAACATCATCGTGCTATTCTGGCTCAGCCGATGGTATAGGCTCCTGAGGCTTTAGAACCTTGAACAACCCCCTCCAAATGCGGTTGAAGACTTATCTCTCTTCTTCTCCCTTTTCTTCACCCGGGAGTGCGCAATTGCCAGTTTGGCATGATAGGAGCTCAAACCACCGTGTGCCGTGGCCAAATTAGTATATGCCTTCTCCAGCTGCTTCAGGTTCTCCCCCTGTTTCTTCTGATCATCAAGGAACTTCTTAAATTCCTTCTTTGAATGTTTCCCCAGGTCCCTGAGGAAGCCGAGATACTAGCTCGCGAACCTGCCGCATTTTCTCGAAAATCATAGCAAATGGTCCTCCTGTAGAAGAAGAAGGTTGGCTAACCTGCTCGGTCTGAGGAGGCAATTCCGATTTTCTCTTCTTGCCCTTGATAGCTCCACCATATCCTTTATTTTTCAAAGGGTTGATTGGCTTTCCCGGCTCTACCCAGTTGTCCCTCGTATCCTCATCGGCTCCAGCCAGCTGGCACAACTCAGTGATAAGAGAGGGGAACATCAATGATGTACCATTTAGGCGCCGATACTCCTTCAGTTCATTGTCAAAGATCTCACCAACATTGAGTGGGGTACCATCAAGTATACATGCCACCATCATGGCCCTCAGAATAGGCACATTCCATACATTCGACACCAGAGAGACGCGACTGAATATGATGACCAGCCATATCTTGGCTTCGGCGGTGAACTCTTTGGAGGTGATCCCTTTCTTATCCACTTCCCAAGGAACATCCACGTCCGGGCATAATTGGGAGGCCAATCAGTCTCCTGGAGATGATCTTTCTTACGGAATGGATCCATATCATGGTCAGGGAGGTGATAGTTGTTGTTTACATCTTCTGCTCTGAAATTCACCATTTTTCCTCGAATCCTCATCTTTGGTTTTCTCAAATTGATGGCCGGAAGGTTTGCATAGAACTCCCTCACCCATTGCTCATTTTCCCTGCAAGGCTGTGGGGAGAAACAGATCCAGCCCATGGCTATGAATCTCTAGTAGAACTCAGGAAGGCGTTCCTCGGCCTTATCCAACACTATCCCACTTTCTAGGAGAAGCTTCTTCGAGATTAGATCGGCATAATACCGTTCTTGGCACTCACGTGACAAGAAACGGTACTGTTCATAATTGTCCTCAAGCACCCTAGGACTGTCTGGCGAGGATTCAGCAGAGTTAGAACTCATTTTCAGTATATGTACTTGCAAACAAAACATTGGGATGAAAACAGGGTATGACTATGAAATATGTTGCAGAATGAACCTTAGATGCCAAAGGAATGATTGGACAGTTGAAACCATAATTAGAGAAAAATTTCAAAATTTCAAAAGCTGCAGGTGCTCGCTCTCTGATGTCGCATTTGCGACATTTTTCTTCACAAATGCGAAGGGCACGCAATTGCGAGATTTTTTCTTCGTAAATGCGAAGATGGCCAGAATTGCCTTTGTTCGCATTTGTGATGCCCCCTTCACAAATGCAAACCCTTCGTCCCCAGCCCTAGAACATTCCCTAAACTTAGAAATTTCTTCCATGAAATCACCCCAAAACACCCCAAACAGTCTTTAGACCCTCAATCATGCAATAAACATCACATACAACCACGAAACGCAAAGAAATTTCAATGTTTAAGCACAAAAATCCACTCCTATTTCTAATAAAACATGGGCATTCAGACTTCCCCAAGTTCTAGCATAATATTGGACTCACACTCTCAACCAACCTCACCCAGAAATGGAAACATGAATTTGGTTTTTTTCACCCAAATTTTTTTTTCACAGAAAATAGGGAGTTATTTCAAGCCCTGGGTTATGGGAAAATAATGAAGGAAGAATAAGAAGAAGATGATGAAAATATTTAACTTTCTTACCTGGATGTTCTACACTTAGGAGTGAAGACTTGAGGGTATGAAGGATGGGAGAACATCAGTCATCCATTCCTTTTGATCCCAAATGCTTTTACAGTTTTGTTTTTCTTTTTATGCAAAATGAACTGTCATACTAGTTTGTTATGATATTTAAGTCTTATCTTCGAAATTTGATGAGAATCGGAGTTGATTTGACGTGATTCGGACGTCCGGTTGAAAAGTGAGAAAATTTGAGTGTTCTTGAGAGAATCATGAGTTTTGAGGTTAACTTCATAGTTGTTGATGTTATTTTAATGATTTGATCACACGAGCAAGTTCGTATGATGCTTTTAGACTTGCGTGCATGATTGGCTTGGAGCCCCGAGGGCTCGGGTGAGTTTCGGGTAGGATACAGAGTGTTTAGACTTAGAAAAAAATTACACAGCTGATATCTAGTGTTGGCAGGCCTCTGACCTCGCAAACGCGAGATCAGGCTTCGCAAATGCGAAGTCCTGGGCCAGCCCCAGATCTCGCAAATGCGAGATTCTGGTTGCAATTGTGAAGTCCCCATACGTCGCAAATGCGACAATTTCATCCCATTTGCGATGGCTGCAATAATTTGAAGGGTTCACAATTGCGAACCCCAGATCGCAAATTCGATAACTGCAGCCTATAAAGTTAGATATAAGAAGGGACTTTCACCATTTTTCAATTCTTTCAAACCCTAAACCGCCATAGACGATTTTCCAAAGACTCAAACTTCTCCAAATCATAGGTAAGTGATTCCAAACTAATTCCTTTTAATTCTTAATAATTTTTAACAAAATTTCATCATAGAATCTAGAATTTTCAGGGTAAAAATTGGGATTTTTTGGTAGAACTTAGGAGTTCCAAAATTTGGGGATTAGACCTCGAATTGAGGTTGGATTCCAAAACCAATTGTATATCCGGGCTCGGGGGAGAATGGGTAAATGGATTTTGATCTGAACCTCGAGTTTAAACCAAGCGGTCCCGGGGTCGATTTTCATTAGAAAACATAGGAAACCCATATTTTTTATTAAAGTTAATACCTTTAGAAATAATTAATGATATTGAACCCAATTGTGATCAGATTCGAGTGAGTTGAAGCCCAATTCTAAAGGAAAAGCAGTGCTTGAGCAGTGAGTGGCATGTGAATTCGAGGAAAGTGTTGTGTATAACCTTAGCTTGAGTGAATAGTTATTGTGTGATTACTTGTTACCTTTTTTGTTGCTAAATCCAATGTATATGTGAGGTGACGAGTATCTATACGTTGTGATCAGTTCATAACATGCGAGTGAAAGTAAATTCTTGTTATTTTGGTAGTTGTAAAGCCTATTACTTGTGATTATTATTATTGTTTGAAATGTTGGAAGATTGGTATCCGGTTCCACCATGATGGATAATATTGTGAACACTGAGTTGAGATTTAAATAATAAATAATGCTAGAAACTATGTTGGAACACTGATCTCTTGTGAAATCCCTTGTGAATATTGAATTGAGATTGAAATGATATATGATAAAAGAAACTATGATGAAATATCGATTTCCTGTGTAATCCCTCTGTGTATGTTGTTTATGATTCTGTGATTGGTAAGGAGGAGTGTAAAGCACGGAGGGTGATGTCGTGCATGATCCATATATATTTTATTGTGAGGAAGAGTGTAAAGCACGAAGGTGATGTCGTTCC